>JAQZBX010050875.1:0-19532 GCA_029593785.1 Cabassous unicinctus | reverse complement strand
TATAAACCAGCTGTTACTCACTATAATGTGTTACCATCAACTCTGTACATTTCCACACTTTTACAGTAAAGCTAATTAAAACTTCTACATACATTAAATATCAGTAGTCCATCTCAGTCCTCCTCTTATCTCCTTTAAGAATCCACCACCTACCACCAGGTCTTGAAGATATTTTCCTACATTTTCTTCTAGAAGCTTTGTGGTTCTTGCTTTTATATTTAGGTCTTTGATCCATTTTGAGTTAATTTTTGGATAAAGTGTGAGTTACGAGTCATCTTGCCTTATTTTAGCTATGGATATTCAGTTCTCTCAGCACCATTTGTTGAATGAACTGTTCTGCCCAAGCTGGGTGGGTTTGACAGGCTAGTCAAAAATCACTTGACCATTGATTGAGGGTCTGTTACTGAACCATCAGTTCCGTTCTGTTGTTCTATGTGTCTGGCTTTATGCCTGTACCATGCTGTTTTTACAACTGTAGCTAGGTAATATGATTTAAAGTCCTGAAATGAGAGTCCTCCAACTTTGCTTTTCCTTTTTAGATGTTTCTGCCTATTCAGGGCCACTTATGGTTCCAAATAAATTTGATAATCATGTTTTCCATTTATTTAAAAAATGCTGATGGAATTTTATTGGGATAGCATTGAATCTGTATGTCAATTTGGGTAGAATTGACATCTTAATGATATTTAGTTTTCCAATCCATGAGCATGGAATATTCTTCCAATTATTTAGGAGTTTTTTTTATTTCCTTTATCAATGCATTGTAGTTTTCTGAATACAAGTGCTTTACATCACTGGTTAAGTTTATTCCTGAATATTTGGGATTTATCTGTCATATTTATTGTTTTATTTTCAACACTTTTTTGACACATTTAGTTACTTTTATCTTCATTTCCAGACTCTCTTCTAGGTCTCTCCTGTCTTTTCTTTTCAGGATGTAGTATGCCTTTTAGTATTTCCTACAAAGCTGGTCTCTTGGTTACAAACTCTCTCAGTTTCTGTTTAACTGTGAATATTCTAAACTAGCCCTCATTTTTGAAAGACAATCTTGCCAGATATAAGATTCTTGGCTGGAAGTTTTTCTCTTGCAGTATCTTAAATATATCATACCACTGTCTTCTTGCCTCCATGGTTTCTGATGAGAGAGCGGCACTTAATCTTTTTGGGTATCCCTTATATGTTATGCATTGCTTTCTCTTGCTGCTCTCAGAATTCTCTCTTTGTCTTTGGCATTTGACATTCTGATTAGTATGTGTCTCGGAGTTGGTCTATTGGGATTTACTCAGATGGGAGTATGTTGTGCTTCTTGGACATGGATATCTATGTCCTTCAATAGGGTTGGGAAATTTTCTACCATTATTTCTTCAAATATTCCTTCTGCCCCTTTGCCCTTCTTTTCTCCTTCTGGGACAACCATTACATGTATGTTTGTATGTCTGTTGCTGTCGTTTAGTTCCCTGAGGCCTTGTTCAATTTTTTCCATTCTTTTCTTCATCTGTTCTTTTGTATGTTTGTTTTCAGAGACTTTTCTTCAAGCTCACCAATCCTTTCTACTGCCTTCTCAAATCTGCTATTATATGATTTCAGTATATTTTTTTATTTCATTTATTGCACCTTTCATTCCCATAAGATCTGCTTTTTTTCTATGTATGCTTTCAAATTCTTCTTTGTGCTCATCCAATGTCTCCTTAATCTCTTTATCCATTTCACTGAATTTATTAAGGAGATTTGTTTGAACATCTTTGATTAGTTGTCTCAACTCCTTTATGTTATCTGGAGGCTTATCTTGTTCCTTTAACTGGGCCATATCTTCCTGTTTTTTGGTGTGGATTGTAATTTTTTTTTGGTGTCTTGGCATCTGGCTTACTTATTCTGGGTGCAGTTTCTCTCTTTAGTTTGGGCTTTCTTGCCCTTTTTCTCTTGCTGGTTGTGTAGTAGGAGCCAAGGATGTAGTTGGTGCTGTAAGCTGTGGAGGCTCAAACTGCGCTCATTGTCCCAGGGACCAATGAAGCGTCTCCTACCTTCTCCTTTGCCAGGGGTAGGGACAGAGCCACAGCCGTGCGTAATAATCCAAGTCGTGAAGGCCTAGACTGTAGTTGCCCAGAGAGACTGATGAAGCTTCTCGCCCCTTTCTCCCCTGCCTGGGGCGGGGATGGAGCTGCAGGTGTGGGCAGCAGTCTATGCCGTGCGAGTCCAAAATGGTCACAGTTGCCCTGGTAGTCTTCTGACTGTTCAGTCTGTGCCAGCTGAATATACCTACAATTACCCAGATAAGCTGGTTCAGGGCCCTCCAGCTTCCTCCCTGCTAGAGGTAGGGCTGAAGCTTAGGCTAGGGCTGCAGGCCAATTTGGGTGAAAGAAGCCACTCTCCTACATCACTGTGATTTTCGGTCAGCCTGGCTTCCCCTCATGCTGGGGGCAAAATCAAAATGGCGGCTACCGGCCTCTTTCTGACTTGGACAGGTTCAGACTTTAGCTATTCTTAGGGTTATACTTTAGCTAGCCAAATTTACTAATCAGTAGCTGAAATCAGTGGCCAACTGTCTCTTCCTCCCCTGTTTTTGGGAAATGGAGCTTCCAATTCCAGCCACAGAATAGCTCCTGAGGCAGCTTGCGCTGCTAAAGTAGGATGATCACCGGCCTCTGCGGTGTGGCCTGTATTTTCCCGGAGAGGCTGAGCATTTTCCTGGAGAGGCTGAGCACAGGTCCCCTTAGCTTCCTCCCTGCCCGAGGTGGGGCTGGGGCTTATGGTAGAGCTGCTATCTGATCTGGATGAAAAGAAGCCCCTCCCTACCAGCACTGTGATTTTCAATCAGTCCAGCTTCCCCTTATGCCGGGGGCAGAGTTAAAATGGCAGCTACCAACCTCTTTTTGAGTTGGACAGGTTCAAACTTTAGCTGTTCTTAGGATTATACTTTAGCTCGCCGAATTGACTTATCAGTAGCTGAAGTTGGTGCCCAATTGTCTCTTCCTCCCCCATTTTTTGGGGTTGGAGCTTCCAATTCCAGTCATGGAATAGCTCCTGAGGTGGCTTGTGCTGCCAATAGACAATGGACACCAGCCTCCGGGGCATGGAGCACTCTATTTATGAATCTTCTCTGCAGATGGGTAGTCTCCTCCTTCCATTCTTTCAAGAATGTTGCAAGATGCTCTTCTGGTCTCCCAAACAGGTGCTTTAGATAGCTCGGTGATTACTAACTGCCCTGTAGCACAACTGACTCTAGGAGCTTCTTACTCTGCCGCTATCTTGCTGATTGTCACGTTCTGGTTCTTAATGGGTTTGGCCATACAAGGACCAGCAAGAGATATGAGTGCAGGAAGAAAGAGAATCCATGGTGTTCCCCTGCTCCCTCCTGCCTGGCTGTGGTCCTAGAAGTAGCTACATTCCTCAATTGCCACTGTCTGTGACAGGCAGGCTCATCCACAGCTCTAGCTGTTAACAGGTTCCAACAGTGTAATTTCTCTCCTTTTTCCTCCAGGCCTGGGGTGGTAGTGGCTCCCACCCTTGCTAGTCCATTTTTATCTCCTTCCCTTATTGGTTCACTTAAACTTGCCTACACCTGTAAATAGTTCCCTTTATAAACTCTCATCAGTTCACTTCTTTGAGATTGCCATTTGCTTCCTGCTGGGTCCCCTAAAAAAGACACCTAACCAGTATATTGTTAAATCAGACATTAACTGAAGGAATAGGATAAATAAAGAGAATTATATACATTGGTGAAAAGTTTTTAACTCTATGCTAGTAAAAATTTCCATAATCTAAAGGAAATGTAGGCAAGATGTTAAACCCCTCACAGCACTCCCTCTATGGCTGACTTCAGTTCTTAACTCTGTCTTGAGCTATGTGTTAAATAAGGATACCACCATCTTCTTACTTCCAATCTGCAGTCTTTGCTGAAACCCGTTCCCCTATACTTAGAGTTATTCAGTCAAGAATAATGCCTTAATGCAGGTGGCAGAACACCTCTCTCCCACATCAGAGGTTCCCAGGATTGAATACCAGTGAACACAGGAGGAGAAGGATGAGAAGAGAGGGCAGGAAACAGACACATAGAATTGCCCAGCGAATGGACACAAAACAGCAAGAATGGGGGGGAAGGGTAGGGGGAAGTTAAAATGGATAAAAGTAAATAAATAAATCTTAAGAAAAAAAAAAGAATAATGACTTGAGATCTCCAAGAAGGCTATTGGTACCCTTTAGCACTGTTCAGGACCCATAGACCAGTCCAGGGGAAGATAGTCACAAGAGTTCAATCCCTTTTTAACTTTTCCATCTAGTGTGAGGTGCAAAAATGCCTCTTTGTTCTTCTGGTTGTCTAGCAGATAACTAGTGGAACATACACACCCATGCACATATGCACAGATACACATATACATCTCCTAAGAAGAAATATTCATTCTCAGAGACAGTGTGCTTTGTTAGTACAGTATTGGCTCATAGATATTTTTAACTGAATCACCTGACCATCAATTAGCATAAAAGTTTAGATTTCTGTCTTCTTTTGAAAATAATCAGAAGAGCAAGTCATACCAGGCCCATATTGCTACATGGCCACAATCCACTGGAGCTGAGTAGACATTATACTTTTTAGATGGGTCATCAGCTCCCCATGCAAACAATCCTCATCCCTCTGTATTGCCTGTCTCTGGGCTTTTCAGCCATTCACATTAATCTCAATAAATCCTTGAGTTTACAACCTCTAATCCCACCCCTTTTCAAATTGTGTGCTCTTGAGTCTCAGGAATAAGAAATAATCTTATTACAAAAGAATAAATGTCTTAATGGTTGTTCTATTAGCCAAAAACACCAGGCCAAAGATTTGAAATTACTACTTGTAAGGGTCTGACTAAACTCTTTGATAAGGTCCAGCTCCCTTTCCAGTCTCTAGAAGATGGATTTGTACTTCCAGTTTCAGAAAATATCTTAAGCAATTCATCTAAGAGTTCTCCATATGAACTTTGTGTGCTTAATAATTATTTCTACAATTTGCTCCTTTTTGTAAAAGGAGAGATGTTTTACATCATGATGCTATATTTTTCTATTTTATATACTTTTGAATATACTAGGAACTCTTAGTCAAACTGGTTTATGTAAACTAGCTTTCAGTAAATTAGTCTGAACTTTTAAAATGAACAAATTGCTTTTAAGGTTTTGTTCATGGGAAGTGGATGTGGCTCAAGTGATTGGGCTCCCATCTACCATATAGGAGGTCCACGGTTCGATTCCTGGGGCCTCCTGTTTAAGGCAAGCTGGCCCGCGCAGCAAACTGGCCCAGGTGGAGAGCTGGCCCGTGTGGAGTGCTGGCCTGAGTGGAGTGCTGGCGCAGGAAGATGATGCAACAACAAAAAAAGAGACACCAAGGAAAGACAATAAGAGATACAGCAGACCAGGGAGCTGAGGTGGTGCAAGAGATTGAGCGCCTCTCTCCCACTCTGGAAGTTCCCAGGATTGGTTCCTGGTGCTGCCTAAAGAGAAGACAAGCAGACACAGAAAAACACACCGAGAATGGACACAGAGAGCAGACAGCGAGTGCAAAAAAAAACAATGGGGAGTTGGGGAGAAATAAATATTAAAAAAAAAAAAAACATTTTGTTCATTTGAATCCTGTAGTGTTTTGTGTAGTTTGAGTTAGTTTTATATACTATAGAATATAATGTAGTGCTAGCTGAGACTTTTTATTGTTCCCAGTCCAGAATTCTTGTTTGAAGCCTGTTCACCACCATCCCAACACATTATTTATTATTGACTTCCCTCATTATATATGTAAATATGATGGAACACTTTATTTAATTTATTATATCTGTATTGTACTGAGGTGGCAATTCTCTAAATGGAATCTCCATTATAAAAAATTTTACATTTATTCTGAAAGTGCTGAATTTATGCACTGGGGGAATTTCACAGTGCCCATTCATATTTAGCCATGCTCTTGTCAGTACCAGCTTAAAAATAACGATAAAGAAAATATGGTCCTCTTGCAATTACAGTACATACCCATTAACCACCCTCCATGTAACTAATTAACTAAAATTAATTACCCCTTTCCAATGCCTCAGGGAGACAGTTTTACTGATTCTTACAGCACCCAAAACCTTGTCTAACAATCTGTTCTTTGATAAGCCAACCATTTCTCCCACTAGTAGAATTGTATACTCACCAAGAGTTCATTGTATTCCCTGTTTATGCTTGTTGATGAAGTATGTGTACAGGAAAGAAAAATGCATTTTATATGAAAACAAATTAGAATGCTTTGGAAACATGTGATAAAGGCAAGTTGCTAAAAATCATTGTTGCCAAATTTGGGGTAACAAAATAACCAAAAGAAAAAAGAAAAACTAATAAAAATATAGAAAGGTTCTTCCTTCAGATTACTCCATGAGTTTTTATTCCACTTTAATGGACACTTACATTGTGCTTACTATGTGTCACACAAATAATCTAAGTGTTCAACCTATATTAACTCATTTAATCCTCATGAGGTTTTACAAGTAAGGAAATCAAGGCTCCACCATCTTCTTACTTCCAATCTGCAGTCTTTGCAGGAAAGATGCTCTAGGTAACTTTGTGTGTGAGGGTGGGGACAGTTTCAAACCTAAGAAGTCTGGCATCTAGCTAAAAATACTGAATATCATAGGTGATGTTTATTTGTGTTTTATGAAAAAATGACTATTCAGAATATCAATCAACAGGACTATATTCAAAGAATTTAGCAAATGAATGAATTGTATATACTTTAAGAAAAAAGAAAAGTTGTTTTTTATGATAACCAACTACTAATTCCAACTGAGTTAGAAAAGAAGCTTTCTTCTATCAAAGAAAGTACAATATTGAGTCACTTGACAAAAAGTGATATTTTTTAATGGCAGAAGAGTTAGAATTTTACATTATCTTTTCAATAAGTGGGACAATTAAACATCTGTATAAAAATAAAAACCTTGACAGATATATCACACCTTACACAAAAATTAACTTAAAATGGATCACAGATCTGAATGTAGAAGGCAAAACTCTAAAACTTGTAGAAGAAACAGGAGAAAATCGAGGTGACCTTGGCCTTGGTGACGAGTTTTTAGATGCAATAACAAAGGCACAATACATGACAGAAACAATTGACAAATTAGACTTTATTAAAACGAAAAACTTTTGCTCTCCGAAAGACACGTTAAAAGAATGAAAAGACAAGGTAGCCTGGGAGAAAATATTTGCAAGCCACATCTCTTGCAATATGTAAACAACTTTAAAATTCAACTATAAGAAAACATACAACCCAATTTTCAAAAGGGCAAGAGATCTGATCAGACACTTCATAAGGAAGATACATGGATAGCAAATAAGCATATGAAAAGATCCTTAAGAACATTTTCATTGGAGGAATGGAAATTAAAACCAAAATGAGAGACTACTACACACATATTAGAATGGTTAAAATCCAAAAACTGACAATATCAAATGATGGCAAGAATGTGGGGCAACAGGGCCTCTCAGTCATGGCTGATGGGACTGTAAAATAATATAGCTACTTAGGAAGAAAGCATGTTAGTTTCTTATAAAGTTAAACATTGATCTATACAATCCAGCAAATATTTTTCTGGGTATTTATCCAAGTGAACTGAAAACTATGTTCATGCAAAACTTTGTATATGAATGTTTATAGCAGCTTTTTCATAATTGTCAAAAGCTAGAAGCAACAAAGATGTCTTTCAATAGGTAAATGGATAAACAAACTGTGATATAACCATACAATGGAATATTAATGATATAAATGAATGAGGTATGAATTAACACAACCAGCTGTTAAATTTTAAATGCATTTTGCTAAGTGAAAGAAACCAGACCAAGAAAGACGACATACTGTGTGATTCCATTCATATAACATTCTGAATAAAGCAAAACTAAAAGGATGGAAAACATCAGTGAATGCAAGGGATTTGGGGAGGTGGGAGTGGTTGACTACAAAGCAGAAGAAAAGGGGAATTTTTATGATGATGGAACTTATTCTGTATCTTACTGGAGTAGTGGATATATGACATTATGTGATTGCCAAAAACCATAGAACTTTATAGTACAGAGTGAAGTTTAATGTACAGAGATTAAAATAAAATCAACCTAGAGGTCAGGTGATTCCAGGATAGCATGTAGGCTGTGACACAAGCATCTAACTGTACTACAAATGTATGACATTTCCGGACTGAAGAGGGTGGGGGTAAAAAGTGCTGACTTTGGAAATGTTTGGAAAGTAACTTTGGAAAATGGTTTTGAATGGAAACTCTAAGAATAAATACAAAAGAAAACTATACATAAACATTCTACTCTAGTTGGTCAAGTTATTTTTCACAGGGGTATGGGTTAATAATTCTAAAATTGCTACACATGTATATGGGGTTGAATAAATAGGTAAATGGGTGGTGAATGGTGGAAACTAAATATCTCACCATTGGATAAAGAAGTTACAGATAAGCAAAGGAGGAAGTATATAAGGAAACATGTGGTACTAGTATAGTATCAGATACATCTATATTAAATTATATATCTATATTAGAGTATGACATAGTACATGACAGAAGCAATTGCTACAGCAGTAGCAATGAGCATAGCCAGTGCCCAGATTTTAGTTTCTAATACCATTCTCCACTAAAAATAACTGAGGTTCTAAGGATGGGGCAGGAAAAATACAAAATGAGCCTGAAGCATCTTATAGTGCCAGAAAGTAAAGCAGTACTCAATAAAACAAAAGGAGGGGGGCATGACAAAGGGAACCAGGAATCAACCTGAAAGAGCTCCCATTGGCCAAAACTGGAGCACTTTGAGCCACAAAAATAAATAATGTAATATTGGAGTATAACCTAAAGTATAAAATAACTATCCATTAGTCTATACCGATACAAAAATATATTGAATAAATAAATGGGGGGGGGGGGAAGCCAAATCTTCCTCACAGAAGAATTCTAAATAATTTACATAGATATTCCCTCTCCAGGAGATGGAGCCTAATCCCACCCACTCTCTTGGGTGTCAGCTACAATTAGTAACTTCATCCAAAGGGTAGATACAGAAGAGGGGAAATAACTTCACAGTAGAGAAACCTAATAAAACTACATTGGCCAGGTGATTAAGATTAACATCACCAAAGATAAGTCATGTTAATAACCTATATTCCTGATCTGATGGATTAAGAAAGGCACTTTACCTCTGTGATATTCTTCCCTAATATTTATAACCCCCGTCCAACCACGAGAAAAACATCAGACAAACCCAAATTGGAGGGCATTCTACATAATGCCTGACCAGTACTCTTGACCAGTTAACTATTAAGGTCATGAAAAGTAAGGAAAATTTGAGAAAATTTCAGAGACTAAAGGAGACTGAGGAGATAATACAACTAAATGTAATGTGGTATCACGGATGGGATCCTGGGACATAAAAAGCACATTAATGGAAAACTAATGAAATCTGAATTAAAATGTGGAGTTCAGTAATAGGAATGTAGAAATGCTTTTTTAGTTGTGACAAATGTACCATATAACATAAGATGTTAACAATAGGGGAAACTTCATAAAGGGTATATGGGAACTCTGCAGTGTCTTTGCAACTTTTCTATAAATGTTGAAATAGTGTAAAATTTTAAAGCTATTTAAAAACAATAGAATATTTACCATTTTTATGAAAATAAAAGTAATACATGCTCAGTGTAGAGAATATGGAAAATAAAAATATTCATAAAGAAGAAAAGAAAATCATTCATACTCCATTATTCATATTGCATCCTTGCTATTTTAACATGATTCTTCCATTCTCTGGTAAATACATATTTAATATTGCAAAATTGACATTCCATTGTATAAACAATTTTGGGCCTGCTTTTTTCACTTAACTTGAGCTTTTTATCATATCATTAAAAAAAACATTAAGTAAAGCATGCATTCAACAAATATTCATCAAGCACCTAATGTGCCAAGTATTATTCTAGGTGCTGGCGAATAAGCAGAAGGAAAAAGAAAAACAGTTTAAGTACAAAAATTTCAGCCCTTGTGGAGCTTACATTCTGGGGGAACTTGCATTCTAGCAGGGGAGACTGACAATAAACAAGACAAATAAGTAAAGTATATAATATGTAGCAGGTGGCAAGAACTATAGAAAAAAAAAAGTAGAAAAAGGGCATTGGTGGCATGTGCAAATTTAAATAGAATAATTAGGGAAGACTTCACAGTTAAGGTCATATTTGAGCTAAGATTTGAAGACATGGTATCAGGAGAGTGGGATGCTGCTATTGAAAATACCAAAAATGTGGAAAAGGCTTTGGAATTGGGTAATGAGTAGAGGCTGGAAGAATTGTGACAGGCTTGATAGAAAAAGCCTAGATTGCTTTGAACTAACTGTTGGTAGAAATAAGGACATTAAAGGTACTCCTGAAGAGGCCTTAGAAAGAAATGTTGAATGTGTTATTGAAAACTGGAAGAAATACTATCCTTGTTTTAAAGTGGCAAAGAACTTGGCAAAATTGAGTTCTGATATCAGATGTAAATTAGAATTTGAAAGTGGATGAGCTTGGATATTTAGCTGCGGAGATTTCCAAGCTATAGTAGGAGATTGCAGCTTATAGTAAAATGTGAGAGGAAAGGGATAAGCTGAGAACTGAACTCCTAGGCACAAAGAAACCAGAAATTGATGGTTTGGAAAACTCTAAGCTTCCAGAAAATGAGTCCCCAGAGACACTGCTCCATATGAGAGTTTAACTGAACATGGAACCAGTCAGCCATTTCAACGAAAATGAGGCTTGAAAATGCAGTTATTCAGGAAGGATCTGTGGAAAGTTCTTTTGTCTGATGGTCTGGACCCCTGTGTACTACAAGTTTTTTGTTAGATTGGTATAAAAGGAACCACAGACAGCCTGGACTAAAAGGGACAGAAAAGACAAGGAAAAAAATCACTTAAGGGGCAGGAACATGGAAGCTGAGGTCTGAACCAGACATCTTCTCTGACAAAGAGACTGCAGACCCACCTCTGTGTGTGGAAAGGGTGACTCTCCCCTGGAGCTTGGACAGGGCAGGCCTCCCACCCCATTGTTCAGGAAGAATGCTACCATCCCAGTGTTCTCAGAAGGTGGAGTCTTCACTCTAGTGTTCAAGGAGAACAAGGCAGCTGTGTAAGCACTTGGCAGGGGTGGGGTTGTCGCTTCATCAGGCCCTGAGGATAAAATATAGTTCCATAGTTGACTCTCAGCCCTTGAAATCTAATGGCTTATGCCCTGCAGGTTTTTTAAAATCGTTTTGGACCCTGTTTTCCTTCCAATTTCTCCCTATGGGAATGGAAATGTTTATCCTATGCCTGTCCCTCCTTTATATATCAGAAGCAGATAACTTGTACTCCAGGTTTCACAGGTCCACAGATGGAGGGGAATTGTGCCCCAGGACAGACCATACCTATAACTGAGTTTGATGAGACTTTGTACTTGGTATTATTATTGAAATGACTTAAGGCTTTTGGGATATTGTGATGGAATAAAAGTGTTTTGCATAAAGAAGGAACATGTCTTTTTGGGGTCCAGAGAGTACAGTGTGGTGGTTTGAAGCTGTGTGTACCCCAGAAAAACATGTTCTTTTAAATCTAATCCATTCCTGTGGGTGTAAACCCATTGAAAGCAGGATCTTTTTTTTTTCTAAGTTGTATTTGTATAACACCCCAGTTTATTTTTATGTATATCCAAATGAATGAGATTAGAGTTATCTCAAAGTACACAGAAATTATTTAGATTTTCCCATAAATGAAACACTGATAAAATATCTAACATTATTTAAGGACTTCAACATAATCTAAGTCAATATATATCTGACATTTGGGTTATATATGCATATAAAAACAAATCCATTTGTCAAAATGAACAAAAGATAAAACAGCATTCAATATCCTTTCTGGATATAAATTTTCATAGGCAAAAAGGTCCAAATGGGAGCAAAAGATGACTTCCTTCTGAAAGACTAGATAAACACAAAATCAAGAATAATCAAAGATGCTGAAGATTAATTCCGTAAAGCATTCTCTCTTTCCTATCCATAACATACAAACGTACACTATAGGTGTGTGTGAATTAGAATACTTCCAATCAAAATTGTGAACGCCTATGACAAGGGATATGGAATTCAATAAAATGCCCTAGGGTAAAGAGAGGTACTATAGTTGAATAGAGGACATCTGTCCATCAAGTTATCCATATCAAGTAGATTATTAAAAGTTTAAATGGGAAAGATAAGAGGTCCAATTGGTTTAAGAACATTTAATGTAACCCATACTGTCTGAATCAAAGATTTTTATTAATTCTTCTGCCAAACACAGCACTGATTTCCATCACAATTATTTAAGATGAGAAATAGTAAGACAATTGAAAAAAAAAAACAAAAAACAGTTGTGGCCTTGAGCTATGAAACATTAACACACTGATTGAAAAATATAGAACATCACTGTAAAGATGTTAATCCTGTTGGCCTTCATCAATGAATGGATGCAGCTTTACTGTGACTTCTCCAAAAATGCTTTGCAGCACCTAACCCACTGCTGGTACACAGTCTCAAAGTTGGAGTCATTCCCATAATAGGGATCTTCAATAATAAGTTGTTTTTATGGATCATAGCTTCCAAGTAGTTCAATTTTAGCGTTGCAGTTTTTAACACAATTAACTTTGTTTCTCAAATCTCTCAGATTGTTTTCATCCATACATAGCATATAACGAAATGTGGCAGTCTTCTGTGGTAACCTGCCAGGCAACATGACTCATAGGAATACCATGCTTCTTCATGCAATTTTGCCCTCGATAATCAGGAGGGTTTCGTATCTCATATGTGGATGTTGCAGCACTGTCTATCCTCCAATTATCTGAAATATTTTGATCAGTTACAAGTTTTCTGAAAACTGCTTCTGCAATGGGTGATCGACAAATGTTACCCAGACATACAAACAGCACCGACTTGGACGCCTGTTCTGCCATCATCTCAGGTTCAAGAAATGGCACAGGTTACAAGTATACAGTTCTGAGACTGAAAATGTTCAAATCTAGGCATTATTAAAACAACACCTTCTCCCCAAAGACTGGCTGCTAGCAATCCTGGACTCCTCTGTTACATGGCAAGGCACACAGCAGCATCTGCTGGCCTCTCCCTTCTCTTCTAAATTTCACTGCTTTTAGCTTCTGGCTTCCGTGGTTTTCTATTTCTCTCTCTGCATAATCATCCATTTATAAAGGACTCCAATAAGAGGATTAATACCCACCCTGGGCCAGGACTTAACTGAAGAAACCTAATCAAAAGGCCCTTAACTGAAGCAACTTAATTAAAAGACCTTTCTTACAATAGGTTTACACCCACAGGAATGGATTAGCTTTAAGAACATACTTCTCTGGGGTCCATATAGCTTTAAACCATCCAACAATCTAAGTGATAGCTGAGCAAAGATCATTCTGGTCACGGAAAACAATAAGTGCCCTCAGGCAAAAACTTCCTGCCAATTCAAAGAATATCAAAAAGGCAAATATAACTGGAGATTATGTATCCTAAATTTTTTAACCAACTTCCATGTTGAAAGTTAAGCTTTTTTCCATTGCTCCACAATTGTTAGTAATTTTAACTAACCCTTAAAAAGTGCTTACTATATGTCTGTTACTATTCTAGGCACTTCATGTGTATAAACTCATTTTATCCTATGACAACCCTATTCTATTATGGTCATTTTGTAGATAAAGGAGATTGAGGCACAGAATGGTTTTAAAAAAGCTTGCCTGAAGTCATATAGCCAAAGAGGCATTTGAACACAAAGTTTGATTCCAGTCTATACTCTCAATTATTACACTATTCTGTCACTGAAATCAACAAGCATTTATCAAATACCAGCTATACACAAGACATTGTAAATGACATAATAATAATAAAAAAAAAAGACAGCATTCTCACAAGAAATTTATAATGTTTTGGGGAAACCTACAGCTATACCACTATGGGAACAAACAAGGAAATATCTTACCCCAGAAGGGGAGAATCTCAGAAGGTTTGCAAATAAGGTTGGGATTTCACTAGTGGCTTGAAGAATGTGTAGGTGTGAAAACTGTCAGAGGTCTGAAAAACACTTAAAGGAGGCTGCTTTTTAGGTAAATTGGTCATTTAGTGGCAGTGATCATTAAGTAAATAATCTTGGGGAAAATTGGTTTCAGACTTATTTTAGTTAACCCGTTTTAGAAACCATTTTTGTTTGTGTGTTTGTTTATTTAGAAGGATTGGTTTCAGGTGAAAGCCTTACAGAGCATCTAATCTAAATATAAGTGAGTCTGAAGATAGTGAGATTGATATAAGTTGATTGCTGCCTTGGAATAGGCAGTCCAGTCCACTGTAGGGCTTGTTAAAACACACATTTCTAGGCCCCATCCACCTAGATTCAGCAGGTCTGAGGTGGGACTGGAGAATTTCCATTTCCAACAAGTTCCCAGGTGATGCTAATGCTACCTGTAGGAGACCACACTTTGAAAACCACTGCCCTAGAAGAATCACAAACTAACTGGGGAGGAAGTCGGTATCTGGAAGGCCTTTGCAACTGAGTTTGAGTGAAGAATGGAAGGAGATTCTGAACAGAATTTTAGCATTTACAGAATCAAAAACTGTTTAAGTTCTGGGAACTCAAATAGCTTAAGATGGTTGGAAAATAGGGAAGACTCACTGGAGACTGGGCAGGAAAAGCAGCTCTTGCCTGTCTAAAGAGTTAGACTTGTCACTGTAGTCTTTGGGGATTGAAGGGTTTAATTACAACAAGTGAGAAACAGTAATAATTTTACCACAAAACTCCTTAACAGCCATAAAAGTTAGTGATACTTGCAGTCTTTTAAAAATGAGAAAAATAGGATTTAATAATGTTTAGTAAAAGCAATTATTTCTAATTATCTTTTTTTATCCCAGACAAAATATGGAAGTGGGCTGCATCTTAGTTACAGAGGGACTTCTATTAAACATTTTATTTTAGAAACTCAAGACAAATTGATTTAATGCTGCAACAATACTTAAACAAAAGCATTTCAATTTTTTCTGTATTGAAAGTTTCTAGTTATAACTAACTACCTGGGAGGGGAATACAGTTGATTTTCCTAGGTAGATTTTAACACTTAAAATAATGCTTAAACCCAAGGGGTAGGAATTTTCATTACTCAGGTTTGCTTTCAGTAAATCAAATCGCTATTCTGTATAACGTTATCCAGCAAGATTTGTTCCATATTAAGAATCAAAAGAACATTGTAAACAGATATCATATCTCAAATATATGTAAATGCTGGTACAGAATTAAGGCCAGTACAATAATAATATACATTTACTAGTGTAAATTTAGAACAAAGAGGCAGATAAAACTAAGAACAAGAATTTTGGAATAGGAAAAAAAATCATTTAAAGAATATTCATGTTTTCAATAGAACCTTAAAACAAGAGAGATTTTGTGCCTATTAATCAAAAGTTGTAATTCAATAGCATTTGGTCAGCCTGGACACAACCACCTGCACTGGGTGCTTAGACTGGGAGAGGCACCAGGCAGGTTCATATAACTGGCACCTCCTAAGGGAAGGTTGTGTTCTAGGACTTGTGTGCCACAAAGGAAAATGTTTAGTTTTCAGAATAGTCTGTAAATGCAAGGCAGTGCATGCCTAATTCACATGAACAATAGGTGGAAGATAAAATGCTGTTCAGAAAACAAAAGGTGAAGACAGGTAAATATCCAAAGTCAAAGAAATTTAATAAAATTCATGTGAACATCAAATGAAGTGGGGAAAATCTTTCTGCATAAAAATAAGTTTCTCCCTCTAGCAACTAGTTTAATTCCAAAAAACTAGGGGGCAAGACCAAAGAAAAAAGTAATAAGGGATGGAAAAGAAAGTAAAACAGATTTAGTAAAAGCTGACCTGCTGCCAAAAACTTAGTTTTCCCTTTCTTTCTTTAATTATGTCTATCAGTAACAATATTTTTTCCAGTAAGAACTATTCTGTCAATTTCAAAGAGTCAGATTAAATAAAAATATAGCAAAGGAATTTCAATATTTCAGGTCTATGTAAAATTCATTCATATTCTCTCTTTCTTTGCCTGGACATAGAACAGAGGAAAATGATCTTTTAGCACTTGAGAAAATATGTGAGTTTGTATGTTTAAAAATTGCAAAGCCTTGTTCATTGTGATCATAAAATTTATTATAGACAGGTTATAGACCAAGATACCAAACCACACATGTACAAAGTAGGTATTTCTTATCTGTCCTAGTCTTTCATCTTTTCTTGCCAAGCATTTACCATTTATTTACTGCCATGGAAAAAAAGCATTGCAGTGCCACCTGTTTGTTCTGGGGAGACAATGAGGCTCAGGGGGCCAAATAGTAACCTGGGGAGATAGGGTCAATGGATATTAAACCTGTCTTTGACATTCATTGCCTTTGAGACCTTAGGCAAAGCATTCATTCTTACATCCATCTATTCATTCAATCTTTCCCTTTGCACTGAGGGTAATAATTAGCACTAGAGGAGTAGTTGTGAGGGACAGCTAGTTAAATAATATTTTTGATGTATATTAAATTAAAGAACATTGTCAACATAAAATGCTTTCTAAAATAATTCCATTAGAACTTGAAATATGTACAACTTATTTGTTACATCAGTTTTTTTATTATTATTATTATATTAACTACTCCCTGAAAATAAGTAGGGAATGTTGTAAGATAACTTTTAGGGATATTATAAAATCTTTTGCGCCACTAGGAAAAAAAAAACCAAAAACTGTTTCAGAGTCCAAATTGGTATACTTTTATCCTAAAAATTATTCTGATTTCAAAACAGAATAGGATTTAAGATTTATTTAATGCATTCATTCAAAAATATTTATTGATAATCTAATATATATGAAGAATATAGCCTATCCATTGAAAATTTAGGTACACAAGAATCTCTGGATACAATAAAGTCATCAAATACTTGTGAAGGGAGAAAAGTGAATGAAAACAGTTTTCTTCCAGATGCCTTTTAAACTTAAGACATATTGGTAAAATTTTATTTAGAAAGTAGAGAATAATTCTCCCTCTCCCCCTCCTCTCCCCTCCCCTCCCCTTCCCTTCTTCCCTTCCTTTTCTTTCTTTCTTTGTCTGAGAGTCACACAGATTGACTGAAATGTTTGGATTACAAGTCTATTTTCAGTTTTGGATTGTTTTATATAGCACATTGTATTAGTCAGCCAAAGGGGTGCTGATGCAAAGTACCAGAACTCTGTTGGCTTTTATAAAGGGTATTTATTTGGGGTAAAAGCTTACAGTTACAAGGCCCTACAGAGTCCAACTCAAGTTTGCTTTCTCACCAAAGTCAATTGCCACATGTTGAGGCAAGATGGCAGATGATCTCTGCCTGATCTCTTGGGCCTTCTTCCTCTTAAGGCTCCATAGGCCCAGCTTCTTCCAATCTCAGCTGTAGGCTGGCATAGGGCTCTCTCTCAGGGCTTCCTTTATCAGTCTGGCATAGGGCTCATTTCTTTCCAGGCCTTATCTGCTGTTCAGCTGCTCTGTTCTCTTCAGCTACAAACTGTCAGGTGAATGGCTCATCTCTCCCTGGGGCTTTAGCTGTTTGAGCCTTCTCCTTTCTGTCACTTGGCAGGACCGAAATGACCAAGTTCTTTCCTTTTCTGAGTCTATGGAGCTCTTTTTTCCTGTATGTCTTCTTGAGCGGGTGCCCATTTCTATCAGCCCACCAAGGGGGCGGAGACAACGCTGAGTCACGCACACCCTAATCTTAACAGGTAATTTAATCAAGTTTTGTCAGCTGAATCTAATGCATTCAAAGAGTATCACACCCAGAGGAACAGACCAGTTTACAAACATAATCTCTCTATTGGGGATTCATAAATAATCTCAAACTGCCATACACATTTAAAAAAATTTATAACAAAAGTAATACAAATAATCCTAAGGAATGTAAAGTAAAAATGGAATTCCCTCCCCAGTAATCTCACTCCCCTGGAATAACCATGTTAACCACTGTTAACACGTGGTCATCCAGATATTTATTTCTATGCAATAAATTATAATAGGTGATCAGAGAGTACAAATTACCAAAGAACTGAGAAATTTGATAGTCAGAGTTCTTCTATAATTGATGAGAGCCCAAGAGAATCTTAACTTATCCCAGGATTGCCAACATTGTATGGCTTTTCCAGTTGATCAATGGTCTGCTGTGCTTCCTTGCCACACTAGTGTATTAGTAGCAAGGTATAACCCCTTCAACCCCTTCCTGGTCTTTTTGATGTCTGTAAAACTAAGAGCTGAACAAACAATCTCAGATTCAAGGTTGGGTTTAATGATTCTCAAACTTGAACTTCATGATACCATATATTGGATATTTCCAGCAGGGAGGCCTTTAGCATGCCCTCTTTAATAGCCAGTCCTCTCATTATATGAATGTCAGAGAGACCCTCATAATTCTGGACAAAACACATGTGTCGAAAACAGGCTAATATTTATTGCTTCATTAGGTATTTTTGAACACATATTTTATGTTTATGAATTTTTAAGAAATACACTGGGACTACATTGAGGCCAAACTTCTCATTTTATAGGTAAGAAAATTGAGGTCCCAGAAGTGAAGAGATTTTCCCATAATCCCATAGCTGATTAGTTAAACAGATTTATCTCAGGACTTCAGTCTCTATACAGATTAGGGTGTTACAGCAGGGAAAGAAGCTTCTACCAGGTATAAGTTGCTCAAAAATATGAAACAAAATTTGGGAAAAAAAACATTTTAAGATAGCTATACAAAATGTAACATGACTAGCTACTTCACAGATTCCTGAGAGCAGGAAAATAGAGCAATGTATAAGGAACATCAAAGGCACGTTTAACAATTTGGTTTCCCTTTTGAGTAAAACCCTCTACATTCCCATACAAACTGCTCATAAGGTGTTTTAGATCAAAAGACTTTCTAGCAGCCATAACAAACCCAGTGCTAGATTCTAGAAGTATTTGAAGAGTCCATGCATTTATTAAGTCCCTTGGGTCAAGCCCTATTCCCAAGTATATGAAGGATTAAATTGATGCTGACATATTTCTCTTCTAATGCTCTCTTTGCTTTATGCCGCATCTTAGTCTGCAAATGCATAATCTTAGGAATAAAAATATGATAGAAATATGAGCTGATAGAGATATATATTTTTTTAATTTCTTAGCTGCCATACTTTAATGATTTTCTTTGAAATTCTGGATAAATGGCCTTAATATTACCATGCAATTAACATTTAAATAAACCTCTGGGCTCTGGTGACACCCAGGTCCTATACAAGTGGGGATAGCACCAGAGAATGATGCCTAATTAGTGGGTTCTTCATTGGCATCTGTGTTCCTGAGAGTGACAGAGTTGGACTCAAACAAGTCATCCCTGCACATGGTCCATCAGTCCCTTCTACTCAAACCTATATGTGATGCAGGAGTTTTTAGGTGTACTTCCAGAGACTGTATCCTCTGGCCCACCTATGTGCCAGCTGTGCCTGGAA
>JAQZBX010050874.1:0-19531 GCA_029593785.1 Cabassous unicinctus | reverse complement strand
CCTGCCTCCTCCTCTATGAATCAAGGATCTCTCCATTCAAATTTCATATGAAACCAGAAAAGGATGACCAAAAGAGAGAATCTCCTTCATTTAGCTCCATGCAGTGGCACATGCCCTCTAAAATATTGCAGTGCTATTGGCTGGAGAAATTTGATTCTTGACAACTACCAAATACAAAGTTCCAAACATTTTTCAAAATAGTAATAAAAGAAATATAAAATAATCACCCACGTGCCTCTTTGAGCTTTCTATTCTAATGAGTTTGTAGGTTTATGAAAGCATCAAATTAACCCAGCTTGACTACACACAATTATCTTTTTGGGAATAGTTTGGTCAATATTATTCAAAACAATAATATTCTTTTCTTGCTCTCCACTCATGCCTTGCTCCCATTATAATGGATGACAAGGAAATCTTTTCCATCCTGCAGATTATCTTCGTGACAGGTATGTCCATAAAGTATGTTTTTCAAATAATTGGCAGACACAAAGAAGAGAAGAAAGGAGTAAATGGAGGAGGAATTAAACGATTAAGAAGAAAGAATGATTCAAAAAAAATTAGTAAAAATAGTGTTAAAAAGAAGAAATTTGGTAGGAAGATCTTTACTGTAAACATAAAATTTATTGATTTTGCATTTATAACAAAATTGAAAATAAATACAAAGTTCTAATCTCCCATCCAAGGAAATTATGAGAAGAAACTTCACCACAGTGACTAAATTTATTCTCCTTGGACTCACCAACTGCCTGGAATTGCAGATCTTCTTCTTCATGCTGTTCCTGGCGGTTTACATGGTCACAGTGGCAGGGAATCTCAGCAAGATTGTCCTCATCCAGGTCAATGCCCAGCTCCACATGCCCATGTACTTTTTCCTGAGCCACTTATCCTTCGTGGATCTGTGCTTCTCTTACAATGTGACTCCAAAGATGTTGGAGATCTTCTTATCAGACAAGAAATCCATTTCCTGTGTTGCTTGTCTGGTGCAGTGTCACCTTTTTATTGCTGTGGTCCACATTGAGATTTCTATCCTGGCTGTGATGGCCTTTGATTGGTACATGGCCATATGCAACCCTCTCCTTTATGGCAGCAAGATGTCCAAGAGGGTCTGCACATCCCTTATCGAGGTGCTTTATGTTTATGGAGCACTCACCGGGCTGATGAGTGACCATGTGGACCTACAACCTAGCTTTCTGTGGCCCCAATGAAATTAACCACTTCTACTGTGCTGACCCTCCACTGATTAAGCTCGCTTGTTCTGACACCTACATCAATGAGTTGTCAATGTTTGTTGTGGCAACTTCTCCTATTCTCTCTTTATCGTCCTCACTTCTTATAGCTACATACTTCCTGCCACCTTGAGGATCCCTTCTACAAAGGGCAGGTGCAAAGCTTTCTTTACCTGTGGCTCCCACTGACAGTGTCACTGCAGTTATCCCCATGTTGAACCCTATGATTTATAGTCTTAGAAATAAGGATGTGAAAGAGGCATTAACCAAAGAGCTGTTTGGGAAAAAAAAAAAATTAAAAAAAAACCACCTCTCTCTTTTCTCCAAAAGATTTTGCTAGACCTTTTTCTTAATGTTAAGGATAGATTTAATGGTTAAATAAGAAATAAGATGCACAGAGGTAATCTATGTGTCTTTTTTATAAAATTAAAAAAATATAGAAAATCTAAACCTATAAACCACAATTTTGATTACAATTTTTTCATATTTGTTGTAGGCATTTTGTTGTTAACTAAATATTTTTATTTTTTTGCCTTTTAGGCCACAGGAGATTTAAACCTTTGGTTCCCTAGGTGTTTTGTGGGGCATGTGGTTATATCTGGACAATGAGATTTGAGTTCACATGTTTTGTTTCTCAACTGAGCATTTGTTATGAGAGGATTAGTAGGTGGTCTTTTTTAAACATTATTTTCATGGTGAAGAGCAAGAATGAAGATAGTGGTTTCTCAGGCAGCCTGGTTTCTTGAGTGAGGAGAGATGGATCAGATCCTTCAGACAACTCACATCAGACATGTATGATGAGTGAGAAATATATCTTTGTTTATATAAACTACCACAATATGTTGAGCTTGCTGTTTCCCCACAAAGAATTTGCCTCTTCTACCTGACACGATATTAATTTATATATAATTCAAACCTGTAGAAATATAGATCTCAAAAATGAACAGACTGACAGATAAAGAAATCACATTTGAAATTATATTTTCTGTTCTTCTTGTATTTTCTATGCTTTTACATATAAATGCTTAAGTAAAATTACTTATTGTAAATATTATTTGGCTAAGTAATGCACTATGGATGAAACTCTTGCTGCACAATTATTTAATTTTCATAAAATTAATCATTTTCTCCAGTTTTCCTTTTTTATAAAAATATCTACTTTTCCTTAAACACTTGCAGAGAACTATATAGCTCCTCTCAATAGGTTCCCATCATATAGTTGGTCTATCATTTCCACATTTTCCCTTTGGAGGTCTTCTGACTTATTATTTTCTACATTGATTGCTTTCTAGGCATGCTGCAAACTTGTTATCTACACATAATGATTTTATCAGATAATGAAATCTTTTCATATATTTAGCATTGTTTTTTTCACCAGTCATTTTGTTTTAAACAGGAAATTCAGCAGTTAAGACAGAAAACATTATTATTGTATTTCAGAATAGAAATTCGGAGAGTGGGATATCTATGCTAAGAATAATAAAATCATATCAGGTACTGGTAAATGCTACATTGAAGGAAAAGTGGGACCACATAGAAGAGAATGACTTGCCAAGATCAGAAGTGAGAGGTGTAGTAAGGTTTAATAATATGGCCGTTCCCATGGATGGGAAGGAGGAGGGGATATTGGAGTTGAGCCTACATGGTGAGAAGAAGGCAAACTTAAGCAGGTCTTGGGGAACTGTAGCCAGCAAAAAAAATACCACGTACAAAGTTTCAGCAATGTAGCCCAGCATGTTGAAGTAGCAGAAAGAAGGGAAATAAGGCTGAGCTTAACAAATAGGAGGACAATAGGAGTTGTGGTCAGAAAGGTGGTCCCTTTGATTATTTGATTCTGCCATGGGTAGTCAGAGATGATGGGGCAAAATGACTGTAGCACTTCTGCTTACATGTCCATATTTTAGTTGCTATGTTAACATAAGTGGTCAATATTCCTTCAGGTTAGACAGAATGAGAGAATTAGTAATTTGCTTAATGAAATTTAGTACTAGTATTAGGATTAGGATTACTATTTGACAAAATAAAGTTTTATGGAACAATTAATAGATTTTCCTACTGGCCAACTCTAAGTTCCTTCCACACTTCCCTTGATGATTTAAGATTTTGCTGGGGCATTGTTCCCCCCAACAATTCTCCACAAATCCTTTCAGTTTCTGTTAAATACCACATCATGGTTCATCCACAGGTTTATAAATCTATCGCTGCATATGTTAAATCAATACTGGAATTATCTGTACATGCATCTGTTTTGTCTAGAATTCTAAGAATTTCCTGAAGGAAGGGACAATGTCCATTCATCTTTTTAACTTTGCCAACTCAAGATAAACTCAAAGAAAACTTACACCACATTATGTCAGTCATATTATTCAAATTCAAAGACAGGAGAAAAATATCAAAGGTAGACAGAGAAAAAAGGAACATCCTAGAATAGAACATCATTAAACCCGACAGCTTATTTCTTAACAGAAACTAGTAAATTACGTGACCTTTATGTTTTTAATTTTGTTCTTTTTTTCTATTTATTTATTTATTTATTTTTAAAGAAGCTTTAGATTACATAAATGTTACATAAAAATATAGGTGATTCCCATTTGCCTCACCCCTCCCCCTCCCACACTTTCCCATATTAACATCTTTCATTAGTGTGGTACATTTGTTACACTTGATGAACACATATTGAAGCAGTACTACTAACCATGGACTAAAGTTTACATTTTAGTTCACACTCTGCCCTATACAATTTTATAGGTTATGATAAAATATATAATGGCCTGTATCCATCATTGCAAAGTTATGCAGGACAATTCCAATGTCCCCAAAACGTCCCCTTGAAGTGTTAAAAGAAAACAACTGCCCACCAAATATTTGATATCCGTATTTGAAGCATGTGTGTGTTTGTAAGAAGGACCATGAAAATTAAAACCAAATAAGCAAGAACAAAGAACTAAGAAAATGTGACACAAATAGACTCACATTAAATAAAAAAAACATAAATTTCATTCTTTAGGCAGATGCAGGCACACAGTGATATATCAATGAAATTTGTGAAAAAGGTGGCCCTGAAAAGCAATGGGGAATGATGACCCCTTAAACAAATGCTGTTGGCTATGTAGAATATCCATGGGGAATAAATCAGTGATCATCCCCAGACTCATCATAGACAACTATCTATTCCAGATATTTATCTAAAGTCAAAAATAAATAAATAAATCTTCTAGAAGAAAGCATAAGAAAATATGCTAAAAAACTTGAGAAGGCAAGTATTTTTAAACAAGACACAGTGATAAATTGCACTGTCTTTACATTAAAAAATGTTCTTCATCAAAAACACCATGAGAGTCAAAAATTAAGGCACAGATTGGGAGTAGATTACTGCATGAAACATATTTAATGAAAGTTTCATATCCAGAATGTTTTATATAAAATTCCTATGAATAAATAAAAACAAGATAACTTATTAAAATAGCAAAATATATATAGGTGCATCTCAAAAATAAACTTTGAAAAAAGGGCCAAATAAAGATAGGACTGTATACTGGACTTCATTGATCATCAAAGAAATGCAAATTACAATTAAATAAGATATCATTCCTAAACACATATACTAAAAGGAAAATAATAATAATAAAATGAAAATATTAAGTATTGATGAGAATGTGGAACAAGTGACCTGCCTTATAATAGTGGTAGGAGGTTAAATATATATAACCAGTTTGAAATACTTTTTGGTTGAATCAGCTGAAGCCAAACATATGCATATAAACTTAAACCATAATTCCACTCAATGTATAACTGGAACAAATGCATATGTATGTTCATAAAGAGATTGTGAAAGGATGTTTTTTTAGCGCTCTAATGTGGAAGCTTTCTAAATATCTAGCAACACTGAAAATTACGTGGACATTTTGGTATAGTCATAAAGTGGAATACTACCCAGCAATATTATGCTATGTGCTAGTTTATTTATCTTATGATTCAGAGAGAATTTCATGATGGCAGTTGTCAATAACCAATTTCAAACCAGGAGATTCATAGAACAAAATTTTGCAGAGTCCTTGTTTTTGTGCTTAATTCTAAAAAGTATGCTGTCCCATTTTCACGTTACAATTGTGAGAGGCCATTCAGACTTGCTTTGCTAATTTTTCTTTACTACTGAAAGAAAGATGATTTCCAACGAACTTTAAATATCCAATTCATGCCTATCATTGCTGTAAAAGAGAAGGAAGATGAGACGTTTAAGAGTTATAGCAGGACAGATAAATGCCACATAGATTCAAGAGTTGAGATAATTGACAGTAAAATATATATTCTTTGGTTAGCAAAGTGAAAGGGGGGAAAGTATTGCATACATGAGAGTTACAAACTAGCATTCTAAAGCAGAAGACCCCAGTCCCAGATGCTAATATTATAAATGAAAGTCAGCAGTCATGGATGCCAAGCACTTTTGTTTTGTGCCAGATTCTGAAGACCAGATGTCAGCAGGTACCCTGGGGGCAAGACAGGCTTCAGCTCATGCAGCAGAACAGAATCAATCGCAGTTTTCCCAGTGATCTCTATATTCATCATGTTCATTGAATGAAACCTACAAACATTATGCTCAGCACTCTCAGGTGTTCTAGGAGGCCAAAGATATAAATTTTAAAATAACAAATAGGCGCAATTAATCAATATATAGTGTTACAAGTGAAGATAAAGTCAACTTGTGGTGTAGTTTCTGGGGAAAGGCAAGAGGCAGGCTTCAGGGATGTTGTTAATTTTCTACTACGTGATTTAGACATTAGTTACACAATTACATTGAGTTTCTAAAAATTCATGAATATGTACACTTAACATTTGAGCATACTTTCTATATGCATGGTAAACTTGAATTTAAACATTACTTAAAATTAACAAAAATCAAATTATTCTTCAAACAATCATAGCTTCATTCTAATATCACAGCATTGTATTGTGCAGTGAACAGAGTGAGAGAGGTTGGATGATAATAGCATTTTTACACAAAGTTGTGACAATAGTGTTGAAGAAAATGTGTCAGAAAAATAGATTAATTAGAAACCAACATGGTTCACATAATGCAAAAAGAGTCCATGAGAGACATCATATGTACAGAATAGACCTCCCAATATAAAAAGAAATAATTTGAGACCTAATACAAGGGAGAAAGCACTACCCAGGGTGTGGCTCCCACGTTAAATCTGCATTGTGCCAACTGTTTTTTCCCCAGATGGTGAAAAACTACCTAA
Source organism: Cabassous unicinctus (assembly GCA_029593785.1). Classification (NCBI taxonomy): domain Eukaryota; kingdom Metazoa; phylum Chordata; class Mammalia; order Cingulata; family Chlamyphoridae; genus Cabassous; species Cabassous unicinctus. The sequence continues at coordinate 13,062 of JAQZBX010050874.1, read as the reverse complement.
CAAAGTAATTACTTCATCTTCATATATTTGTGAAATCCCTTAAGGAAATCAAACAAATTATATAAATTCTGCCTGCTTTCTTCATATGAGGAGCCCTTGATATTCCTTGTAAGGATGGCTCTTCTTCCACAGGTAGGTAACTTTCTTTCTTCTTCAAGTGTTCACAACTATGAGAACTCCAATTATTTGTGGAACTGTAAGAATTAGATTTATTGCTTTAATGACCAAATGACTAGATGGAAAGAAAAATGTCAATTACAAGAAATGTACACATTTAGTATTGAATATATTGTTTCTTATGTATGAAAGCTATTGAGTACTGGGGATAGAAGATAGGGGAATCAAAATATACTGACAGATATGCTCCAGGATCCTGAACACACACACACACACACACACACACTCAGACAAAAAGATAATTAACGTTTATTGAGGGATTGCATGTAATAAGCACAGAGATATAAGTAGTGTAAACTCTATTTTGTGTAATTCTCAAAATAAGCCTGTTAAAATGTACTTTTATTATTTAAATTTCAAGAAGAAATAGAAACTCATAACTATTAAAACCATGTCCTACATTACTCAGATCGGATATGCTAAAGCCAGAATATGAACGGAAGAGGTTGACTCCACAGCACTTGTTTTCACTAGTATACTAGGGTCCCCATTGTATTTCCTCTGCACAAAACTTGAAAAAGCAGGTTATTTTCCTTATCTGTGAGGGTCATGAATACCATAGTATTGGTTTGAGGGTCAAATTAGTTAATATTTCTGAAGCATTTTAATCAGAGCTTGGGATATTACACACACACCATACAAATGTTCTTATTTTTTTCTTTTAAATAAAGAAATTCATATAATATTGAAACTATTGAAAAAAGAACTTGCCCAAAGAGCAGAATAGCATCTCAGAAATGTCTGACTACTCACAAATTGGTTGTGTTAAAGCTATTGGAGGTTTATTGAAACTGGTTACAGAATGCACCACTGTACCACTGTAGGTTACATGGTTATGCATTTGCCAAAGCATATAGGCTTGTGGACTTATGAAATGTGCACTTCACTGTATAAATTTTATCTCTGGAAGAGTAGGGGAAATTAAACAATGCTAAAAATTGAAGTAAGCCTGACGTATAAGAATGGACATGGCAACATCACTACTATGATCAGAGTTAGACCAGATTTTAATATGTGTGTTGAATAAATCACTAATTAAAACTTTGTTGCAGACATTTGTATGCAAAGAATAGTCTCCCATGGGATCTCCTTAGTTAACATCAGTTGTGTCAATTTTTTCCTTACTTCGAGTAACAGAAGTCAGCTCTGACTATGATAAGAAAAAAGGAACTGGTCTGGCTGAATACTGCAACTCACAAATCAACTTGCAATCAGAAGACAAGGCATAGAGAGCAGAAAGCAACCCAGAGAGTTGTGGATGCTGAGTAGTGCAAACCACAGGCCAGTGTACATTTCTAGGATCAGTCTGGTTTTTAAGCAATGATTGCAATCATTTTGATGAGTAAATATTCTTCACCTTGAACCACTCACTTACTCACTAACTCACTCACTCATTTAAGATAACCAGAGGCAAGCATTGGTTCCTGCCTTCTCCTGCATGAACCAAGGATTTCTCCTCTTAGGTTTCATGGTGGATACCAGAAGATGGTTACCAAGAAGACAGAATTTCCAACACTTAACTCCATGCAGTGGAACATTTCCTGTAATATAATGCTATTGTGCTGTTAATGGCTAGAGAATTTAAATTCTGCACAACCCCTAAATGCAAAGGTTTAAACAAACTTCAAAATAATAATTTAAAAATTTTAAAAATCCCCATACCTTACCTGGAACTTCCTATTCCAATAGGCCTGGAGGGGTATGAAAGCTTCCAAATAGTCCTGCTTGGATACCCATGATTATCTAACAGGGAATGGATTTGGTCAACATTATTCAAAACAACACATCTGAAAATATATATAATCCTTTTCTTGCTGTCAACTCATTCCTGCTCTCATTATAGTTAGGGACAAGGAAATTCTTTGGTACTGTTGATTATCTTGTGGGCCAGTTATGCTGAGAATGTGTCTTTTTAAATAATAGGCAGATGGGGAGCGGATGTGGCTCAGTGGTTGAGAGCCAGCTTCGCACACATGAGATCCTGGGGTCAAGAAAACATCAAACAAATAAATAAATAATAGGTAGAAGAATAGAAGAAGTGGGTAAGTGGACAAGGAATAAATTGAACATAGAAAAACAAAGAGCTGAGAGAGGGAGGGGCAAAATAAAACAGAAAGATAGAGGGCTATATATGACCAAAGGAAGAGAGCTGTTTGAAAGACTCCAGTTCATCTTCCATTGTCTGCCTGAGTGTGAATTTAACAAGAATGTGGTTCAAAAGAATCAAATGAGTAAAAATACTAGGAAGAGAGAGAAGGCACTTAGTAGGGATATAATTACAATAAAAGTAATATTTATTTCTTATATATACCAAAATACAAAATAAATACAAAATTGTCATTTCCCATCCAAGGAAGTTATGAGAAGAAACTTCACCACAGTGACTGAATTCATTTTCCTTGGACTCACCAACCGCCTGGAATTGCAGATCCTCTTCTTTGTGCTGTTCCTGGCACTTTACATGGTCACAGTGGCAGGGAATCTCAGCATGATTGTCCTCATCCAGGTCAATGCCCAGCTCCACATGCCCATGTACTTTTTCCTGAGCCACTTATCCTTCGTGGATCTGTGCTTCTCTTCTAATGTGACTCCAAAGATGTTGGAGATTTTCTTATCAGATAAGAAATCCATTTCCTATGCTGCTTGTCTGTGCAGTGTTACATTTTTATTGCCCTGGTCCATGTCGAGATCTATATTCTAGCAGTGATGACCTTTGATCGGTATATGGCCATCTGCAACCCTCTCCTTTATGGCAGCAAGATGTCCAGGAGGGTTTGCACATTCCTTATTGCAGTGCCTTATGTGTATGGAGCACTCACCAGGCTGATGGAGACCATGTGGACCTGCAACCTAGCTTTCTGTGGCCCCAATGAAATTAACCACTTCTACTGTGCTGACCCTCCGCTGATTAAGCGCACTTGTTCTGACACCTACAACAAGGAGTTGTCAATGTTTGTTGTGGCTGGATTCAACCTTTCCTTTTCTCTCCTCATCATCCTTATTTTCTACCTTTATATTTTTCCTTCTGTCCTGAGAATCAGCTCCTCAGAGGGAAAGCGCAAAGCTTTCTCTACCCGTGGCTCCCATCTGACAGCTGTCACCATATTCTATACAACCCTTTTCATCATGTATATCAGAACCTCCTCAAAGGAATCTGTGGAACAGGGAAAAATGGTTGCCGTGTTTTATACCTCAGTTACCCCCCATGTTGAACCCTGTGATTTATGGTCTTAGAAATAAGGATGTGAAAGAGGCATTATCCAAAGAGCTGTTTGGAAAAAATTACTTTTTTAAAAAACTTCCTCATTTTTTGTCCAAAATCTTTTTCTAGACTCTTCCTTAATATTCAGGACTGATTTGATGGTGAAATATGAAATAAGATGCACCAAGGGATCTATGTGTCCTTTTTACAGAACTTAAAGAGGTAAATATTCTAAGTATGTCAAACAAAATTTGATCACAAATGTTTTCATATCATAGTAATCATTTATGTTGTTCATTAAATATTTTTATTTCTTCGTTTTTTCAGGCCACAGTAGATAACCTCTGGCTTCCTTTGTGTAATCTGGGGACATGTGCTTACTTCTGGACAATAAGTTAGATTTGAGTTCACATGTGTTGCTTCTCAGTTGAGCATTTGTGATCAGAATATCATCAGGTAGTTTTTTAAAAAAATTATTTTCATATTGAACAGCAAGTCTTAAGATAGTGGCTGCTCAGGCGGCATAGTTTCTTGAGTGAAGAGAGATGGATTAGAGCCTTCAGACAACTAACATCAAACATGTAAGATGGGTGAGAAATATACCTTTGTTTATATAAACTACTAAAATATATCAAGTTTGGCAATCATGAGAAGAGCCTGAATGTATTAGGAGAGACTTGCTCCTTTCTTGCCACATTATGGTTCACCCACATAGATTTTTAAAAATGTCATTGCAAGTGTCAATATGGTACTTTAATTATCTGTACATCCCTCTGTACATGAAGGGACTTCTTGAAGGAAGAAGCCATGTCCTTTTATCTCTTTATCTTTACCAACATAGCATAGTGTATTCTAAAGAGATGATGCTAAATTCACATTGGTATGAATTTGTCAAACTGTTTCTCTTTCTATCACACTATACAAGTGTTGTTATTTTTTCTAAATAAAGAATTTCATGAAGATTTTGAAACTAAAAATTAGCTTTAGCCAATTACACATTTTTTCTCTTAAACGCCTTTCTTTCATCCTAACATGTAATCAAGCCAGAATAGTAGATGATGGCTTTAGTAAAATCATGTTCAAACTTCTTATCATATTCTACAGGTCATAAATGGTCTTTTGCAAGCTCAGTGAGGGGAGTCTTTTCTCATCAGAAATCTGAGAAAATAATTTAATTGGTGTCAGGCAGGAGTGATCCCAAATTGTGTGCCTATTTTCAATGAAAAGATAAAGACAGATAAAAGTATATGTTGAACTATAATGATAGGATTTCAGGGACCTAATTCGGAGCAAGAAGTATTTGTAGCAATGCATCTACTTGGAGATTCATTTAATGTGCTGGGTAAGAAGGACATATGTATAATATTATATCTTTTTTTATTTTAGTAACTTTATTTCAAAATATGTAAATGATTTCCTTTGTAATTTTATTTTATGCATTTAAAAATATTATTCTTGTGAGGACGTGTTTGTGCGGGTGTGATGTATTTATTAAATAGTACACAGTGTAGTGTGGACTTAGTATGATTTTTATTTTGATGCAGCATATTCAGATTGCAGTGGATATGCACTCTGAAAAATATTGGTAAGGATGGCAGAGATGGTTTTATGATGCCGTGGGAAAACTTGAATTTCTAAATGTTTGCCAAAAGTGATCATTTGAACAGATGTTGAACCGTATTAGGTTATCAGGTATTGAAATTACAGGAAAGTTGTGAAACAAAATTTTGAATAATCCTAACATTTAATTTAAAGACATGCTGATGTTGAGTGTCATAAAACTACATGCTGTTTCATTCTGAGAAGGGATCTGTGGTTTTAACCTGACTGGCAAAGGCATCCATGGAACAAAAAAGGTTAAGAACCCCTGTCTTAAGGGATGATCTAAGGATAACTTGAACCCGAAACTGGGAATAATCAGCCCCAGCTGCTTGACAGGGCAGGAACTCTGCACAAAAATTGCTTGATAGTTGCTTTTCGCTGAGTGGCAGGACCCCTTCAAGCAGCACAAACTTGCCTTTCTTCTACAAACAAGGTGGGGTGTGCAACTGCTTTCTGTGGACCCTGACCCCAACTGTTTTTGGCATTCCTGGAAGAACCTTCATGGTGGGATCTCTTCCCCTGCTCTTCTGGAACTTTCATACTCTATAAATCAGAAGTAATCATTTGCTGAAAGTTTATTTTATGTCTGAGCCTGTGTCCCCATGTACCCCATATTGCTGGTTATGATTTGAGGTGTTGGGGACCAGAAAGCATGTCACTTCAGCTCCTGCAGGGAGGATGTTTGGTGGGTATCAGCCAACACACATTTACTGGGACCAGGCAAGCTCCAATCCCAGAAAAGAATACACTTTAAACTCATTAGAAAAGACCTGACTGTGCGTTATGGGTTCATAAATTTCTTTAGGAAAAATGAATAAAATTTGGGGTCATATTGTCTTCATCCTTCCAAAGACTCAAGACACCTCTTAAAACATTCTCAGCAACTTTTCTGTTAGAAAATTATTTTCTTTGCATTGAGAGAGGATAGTATGGTGGGAAAAAGATTGGTTTTTACATTATCTGGACCAGGGTTGAATCTGTCTTGCTATGTATTTACTATTGGCTGGGTAAGCTTAGGGAAGTTGACTCTCAGCATCAGTTTATTCAGTTGAAAAGTGTGGGTAATGGCACCCATCTCATGTTTTTTTGTGAATATCAAATATTATTTATAAAGTACCATTTCTCAATTACATTATGAAGTAAGTCTTCTCTGGGATCAATTTTTTACTCAATTTCAGTAAATATTTTCAAACGTATGAGGCAAACAATAAGTTATATGTTATTCAATCGTCCCTTTAATTAATATATACTTTCTGATAATATCAGGTATTGTCACTGGCTCGATATCAATCTTTTCCTTCTATGACCTGCCATAGCACTTTTTTTTTTTAATTTCCCAAATAACTTTTAGTTAAACAATAAATTCTAGCTTTTTTTAAAAAAAGTATAAAGCCCAAAGCATTCTAATTGTTTTTCTTCGTGAGATAAAAGTAAGTTTCTTTTTTCCTATCTAAACATAATTCTTGGCATTGAGGTAAATCTGAATTCACTTGATACACTGTGTAAAACTTTTCTAAAAAGTTGTAAGTCCAGTTCAAGAGAGAAACTCATGTTATACATACATATTTTTTCTTCAAAGACTAATGACAAATTTATGAGGGTGTAGACCTGTAATAACAACATGAACTACTAATATGAAAATAAAAAGCCATTCACTTATACAAAGTGTTCCTGAATGGTGAATATGAAATGCAATCACAGAACCTATGTACATACATTAATCACTAAGAGTTCAGAAATTAAGCTCACTTTAAGAAAACTCATTCTTTTCCTCATTTTGGAGCAGAGGTCGTAAAGTTGTGATGTACAATGAAAATATTGCATATAAAAGCACCAAAACCAAACATCAGCCTAAATTGGCAATAACTGCAAATTAAATTAAAAATTAAACCCAGCTAGATCATTCCTGTGACTATACTACCTTTGCTTCCAGGCCTCCAGATTTTTACTGAGCTAACAACCCCTTAGCTCTGCTCCCCTCCCCCCAAAACAAACAAACAAACAAGCAAGCAAACAAACAAACAAACACTACTGCTTCCTTCTGGCTGTCTTTGGCAATGCTTCCAAATCTTGAAAGCAAGAGAACCTTCTAAAGTAAATGAGGATGAAAAACAACTTTGTATGTATATATGAAAACCATCTGAGAGGTTGAACCTAGAAGGAGAACCAGAAGGAACCAGTACAGTCCTCCCTCAAGAGAAATTAAAGAAATGTGGGGGCTGTTCTGGCCCTTCCTCTATACTATCTCCTCATTACAAGAGTGTGGGACCAAAATTTCAAACTCTGAAAAGATAACAACTTTGAAGGAGGAGCTAGAAAAGTGAATAAATGAAAAAGAAGTACAGCAGCAACTTTAGCTGTCAATGAGTTTCTTTGATCTGGCATTGGAAATGTCAATACGATCTTTGTTGGTGTCAGCCTTTTTCTGTGATTCATTTTATTTGTTGATTTTGAGCATCAATCTCATTGTCCATGTTCAGGGCCATATTTTCTAGATTTCCCAGGACACTGCCCACCTGAGTCAGGTTCTTCTCCATTTCATCTTCTCTGGCATCATTAGTTATACATTTAACATATCCACCAGCGGCTGCTTCTGTGGCTTTCTGCTGAGGCTGACCGTTTGTCACCCAGCCTGGCTGCTTAGATATTACATTGCTAGATGAGTTGTCTCTGCCATCTCCCCATGTTGCCTTATAGGCCTTACCAGACCCAAAGTTCTTTGTCCTAATACATGGCAGACACAAAGTCCACAGCATTTGTTGAATTCTGTTAAAGTTTTCTCTGCTTCTCTCATATCTTTATTTATTTGGACCATGTCTTCTTCAATGCCATTTAGTTATTTCCCTTGTTCATCCAGCATAGTGATAGTTTTGATTCCTGTATCCTGAGACTCAATTGCTAAACCCAGGATTCTCCTTGTACTTTCCAGAAACTCACTGATAACCTGGTGAGCCCTAAACTGAATTTCTTCTGATGACAGATTATCCATGATGAATGAAAACTCTTGATAGGAAGAGAAACCAAAATGTGGATATTCCAAGCGGCTCCGGCCACTCTTCTCCCAGACAGAGCAGCTCTTACACCCCCAGAAAAGACCTGCCATAGCACTTTGCATTTTTCTTCTAAACATTTATCCTTTACCTGTCTTAGGCATCCTGTCAACATGCAAACACCTTCAGATGAAAGATATCTTTTTCATACACATACTATGCAGATTAAACCTCCTTGACTTTTTCCCTTTGTATGTGAATTGTTAAAGATCAAACTATATAGGAAATATGTTAGAGATAGTGAAGTGATGAAAACAATTATGTGAATTAGTTTCATGAGCAGTTAAGAGTGTTTCAGCATACTTTAGGTTTGGTCTTTAGCATTGTCTAAAGTACTACCAGAGTCCCCGTGGCAGATCATTGGATTGAACTCCAGTGAACTATAAAACATAGTTGTTTTTCCTATTATTCAGATTCAAGGAATTACAGTGCTACCAATTAGTATCTCCTCTTCTGAGAGTATTCTCCACTGGGATTCAATTTCTAATTGCTTCTTTTTTACTCCTTTGAGAATCTTCCTGAGATAACTACTGGGGTCAATAACTTGGGTGTAAATCCTCCAGCACTGGCTGGAATTTGACCTCTGAGGTCATCAAGAAAGCGCTATTCTTTTAACAGGTAGGAAGGGAAATAGGTTTGCATATCAGTTTTCAATATCTGGTCATTTATTTATTACCTTCATTAAATCTTCTAACTTTTAGATAGCAATATGTTGAAATAGGTAGTTAGGGGGAAAATTTGTCAGACAATTCATTTTCATGAAATAAAATCTATAAGGTGCTTGTTGAGCTCTGTTTTTCACTAGTATGATGCTATCATAAAACATACACAGTATGGATCCCCAGCACATGTTTTCACTGTATTTATTTCCCAATATCCTTTTTTATGTTTTCCCATTTCCCTAATATTTTGGTGTCTAATGTCACCACTCTCCACAAGAAAAGGACAAATTAGAAGTAACTTAGGGCTATGTAGCTTCATTAACCATTTTCAAAATGTTCTAGCCTCTAAGAAGTAAGTAAGTGCTCAAATAGGCATTTTTGATGACCACTGAACTTTTTAGAAAGTAGTCTCTTAGCTTGAGTATGTGGAGCTAAGGGGATTGGAGGAAAATTCTTTAAGTACCTTTTTGGGTCCCTTATTTTTATGAGATTCTTGTTTCTTTCCAAAACCTTTTTGCTATTTAGGACCAGGGTTTTAACCAGTGATCCTTGTGCTCCCAGGAATCTGTCTTTTCTATAATATTGTTCTTTTTGTTTTAATTTTCCTTTTTCAACCAAGACCTTTGAAATACTGATCATACTCGAAGAATTAACTCGGGTCAAGGACCTTATAACAATATGTTGATGAAGAGGATGCTTATTCTGTCTTGTTGAGCTGTGTATGTACTTGCAGAAACATTCCTAGTTATCAAAGTAACTGACTGCACGTGATTATTTGCTGGGGGTATTTCTTGCCTCCCAAGAGCAATGTGACAGTCTTCCCATGGTCTGTATTAGTAACCTCTGTTTACCATAGTTCTGCAATTCTAGAATTAAAATACGTCTAGTGATCATGGTTTCCGTTAAAAACTGCAAGTACCTTCGACCAATGAGACATCATTTTAGAGTGAGAAGTTTTGACCTGAGCAAAGTTGAAAGCTCCGTAGAGACCAAGTCAGTATCAGAATCCAGGTTTTGGTCTGAAGAACATGCTCAGGGGCTGAGAGTGACAAGAAAAACTCTCAGCTTCCTTCTTGCCAACTGGGTTATGATTCCTAGGCACTATCCTGCATCCTTGACCTGAATCTTTCCTTGTACTTAACACTTAGAGCACTGATACTTAGGTCTTGGCTCTCACTCCTCCATCTCTTAATGTTGATAGGATATGAGTCTCCATCATCTATACTTCAAAGGGAACTCTAGTTCAGGCTCCTGTTTTATTCACATGTCTTTCTTCTGGTTCTGTAGTGCCAGTCACTGATGCAGAATAAGGAGGCAATAATATTAAGTAAATTGAATTTAAAAAAATTTTTAACATATTTTTCCAGAAGCAGTCCATTCAACTGAGAGGAAGCAATGAATTTTCTGGGAAAGTAGCATATTACAGAGGAAGAATGGTAGAAAGGTAGGTAGAATGTTTGATTCCTCTCCTGGTTCTTGCACTCTGAGTGGTGATATAGGGCAACAATGTCAAACTTTTTGAACTTTTTGCTCACATAACTGAACTTATTGCCTCTCACTTGTCTACCCTCTTACTTCTAGCATCCAGCACCATGTCTGAAACATAAAAGATATCCTATAATTACTTGCTAGAAGTATGCATGCATAAATGAAAAAAATGCTTACAAGATTTACAAACGAGTTAAATTGTTTTCTGAACTAGACAATTTCATGGTACTAATATTTGTACAATTGTTGAAAGACTCTAATACTTACTAGCTAAGAAAATGGCATTTGAGATCAGAATTTCCTTAACTGTAAAATGAAATAATATAGTAACTGTTTCATAGCATTGTTGGAATTAAAAGAGATAATGTAAAGCACTTTAGTATGGTGCCTACAAGATAAGAATTTATTAAATGTTGTTACTATTATTTCCAGTATCTCTTCAAGGAAGCAAGTAGTTGGGCCTCCTAGTTCTAATGATATTCTTAAGGCAGTTAAAGAATAAAGTGGTACATTGCTTTCCTGAGCTATTCAGAAAGTGTGAAAAGTTTTATACAGCCTTCTGACCAGTTCTGTGATATTGACATTTGCTGATGTCAGAATTGCTGCATGGAAAAAGAATATTTAGCTGTGAATTTTTGCTCTATATGTTTGCTAAACTACAAAAATTTGTTTGTAAATTAAAATTTGAAGATTCATGTAGGTATATAATATTTTAACTTTCTATATAGTGTGCATTTAATATAATTCATGATAAATTCAGTAAAATATATACGCTATCTATGTAAATTATCATCCATTAATATTTAAGGAATACACATGAAACACTACCCAGAATTTTAAAACATAAATTCTCTGTTTAGTGTCAAGAAAAGATGCAATTTAATTTTTCTCATTCAAGTAATGAATTAAGCCAACAAAATTTTTTGAAATCATTTCAACCCTGATCTGGGGATAAGAGAATAAGTTGAAGACATAGCAAATTTTACCCATAATGGATCTTGAATTCTAGATGGCACAAAATGGTCTCAAAAGTTACGGAGAGATGAATTAGGCAAGAAACTATGGGAACATAGCCTCATGTCAATTAGAGTAGAGGACATAGGGGATGAGTTGGGAGGCTGGGCATTCTTCTGTGACTGTCATAAATAAAGATGAAAAGTATAATGAGATAAATCCTTCAGGATTCTAAACAGATGATGGTAGTGAGACTCTGAGCATTGGGGAGTAAGGGGGAATCAGATTTATGGGTATATCTCTTTATCCCTGATGAGTGTGTTAGAAGGCAAGAGGAAATACAATCTTAATTCCAGAGTACATGTTCTTTGTTGCTCCCTGTTCGGCAAAGAAAGATTTTTCTTGAAATGTGCATTTTGACATTTGTTGAAGGATTTGGTAACATCTGGGGAAAATGGCTTATGCATATACATCCTAAGTTCACCTCTCTTTACCAATTTTTCTTCCTTTTTAAATATAAATATTTAAGACTATAAACTTCTCCATTAATATCTTTTTTCAATGAATCAAATTTTTATTATGTAGTATTTAATTATGATTCAGTTCTAGTCATTTACGAATGTCTGTTATGATTTCTTCTTTGACATATAGGTTATTGAGTTGTTTTTTTTTAATTTGCCAAACATGGAAATTTTGTAATTTTTCTTTATAATTTTATTAGGTAGTAATATAATTGTTCAAAGTGATTACAAAATACAATTTGAAGACAACCATTTTTGAAATCTGTTTATAATTGCTTGTGATAATTTTTGTAAATGTTTCATGTTGTTTTAAGAAAAATTCATATTCTCCTATTTTTAGAGGCAGAATTTTTTATTTCATTGAAAAATATAGCTAGCTAACTGATTATTCAACTCTTCTAAATTATTACTATTTTTTCACTTGATAATTATTAATAAATATTCTAGAATGCTGTATTGAACCGCCCATTCAAATGTCTTATTTCTCAATCACATTCTATATTTTAAGGTTGTTGTGTTTTATTTGTACATAGAAGTTTAGAATTTGCATATCTATTTGATGAACTAAATATTTTATCATTATACACCAACTCTATCTATTCCTAATAATGCTTTTGGTCAAAAAGCCTTTTTCTCAGATTTTAATATTACCAAGCAAGCTTTATTTTGATTAATGCCACTTATTATATATTTTTTCATCATTTTACTTTTTTTCATGTCTTTATGTTTTAGTTATATCTTTTATAAACATCGTATCTGGATTTTGTTTTTTATATACATTCTGAAAATCTGAGTTATATCCATTTACATGATTATTGATATAATTGGAATTGTTTCCACTATCTCACTTTTTATATCCATTTGCAATTTTATTTCTATACTTAATTTTTCTTTGGTCTTGCTTTTTATAAAGACTGAGATTTTTTAAAATAGTTTCTCTACTAGTTAGAAATTTATATGCTGTTCCTATTCTTCAGTTTCTTACTCTGAGAATTTTACCATGCACATCTAACTTAAATTATCTCAAATTAACATCTGAATACTCTTTATGAAAAATATTTACATTTTAGAAGACTTCAACTTTGATATTTATGTCAATAATTATGATGTTGTTTTGCAGTGTTCAGGTTTCTGTCTTTATATAAACACCACATTTTTGAAATCCTTCTCATCATTATAATCATCATCATTGTTGCCATTACTATTATTTATTCAGGCAATGTTCATTTGGATTTACATATAAATTTACAATTTTATTTGTACATTTTTCCTTTTTTCATCTCAGGCCATTTATCTCGGTTTATTTTCCATTTTCCTGAGTTATATTATTTAGATTTATCTTCCTTCCTTCCTTCCATTTTTCCTTCCTTCCTTCCTTCCTTCCTCCCACCCTCCCTCCCTCCTTC
>JAQZBX010050873.1:0-19547 GCA_029593785.1 Cabassous unicinctus | reverse complement strand
TTATCATATATCTAACGTGGAAAGCATGGTCCACGGCAAAAGCCTTCTATTTTACCTCCAATCTTACCATGTGCCCCTCAAAAAAAGTTAACAAATGCATTTAAGTTTTCTTTTTCCTTAGTTATTTAGAAGTGTAGGCTCTAAACCCAAGAATTTTTAACGCTCTGTACAAATTGGAGGATAACATACTTTTATGACAAGTATATACAAACACAATACTCCTAAAGATACTTAACATGTTGAGAAAAGACCGTATTTCAGCAGGAGGAACCAAATATACTGGTGGGAGGCTGCTTCTGGGAGAACCCCTTGTTTCTCAGGAAGTAATGTATGGCTCTAGGGTACCGCCCTCTGCTCTGAGCAGAGGATTTCTGCCCCAAGGAGGTACTAAAATCTCTGTAGTGTTTTAGTTCTTGCAAAGAAAGTTACATTCTTCACATCTTTTGGTTAGCTGCTAGGGTAATCTGAAATCCTTCCTTGCTTTTTCATGGAGTTTGCCGGCCCTTTAAAACAGCTGCCTCTCATTAAGTGTGGGGCAAGATCATACTTCCTCCAGCCTCAGCCACCGTAGGAAGTAAGGTGGTTATTTGTGCTGCCAAAATTTCTATTTAACTTGAATATTTCAAGTAGCGAATTGTGACAGGTTAATTTCAAATTAATGGGACTAACTACTTCAGACTACTTCAATTAAAACAACGCTATTTCAGTCACATCTCATACCAAAGACATTCTTAAATTCCGTCATTCTTGATTTGTCTTTTACAAAGATTAATAGTAAAGTGAATCCTTGCCAAAAATTTTAATGAGTTAAATGATTTGAAAGGGGAAGGGAGGCCAGGTTTGGTTTTATTTTTAAAACGATTAAAAAAAAAAGATGCAGATAATCTCAGGCTTTCAGGTACTTATTCCTAAGGCCCGCAGGTGTAAAGAGGTAGAGAATCTACATGTTTCTCTGAAGACTGCGTCTGATTTTCAGGGACACTTTCCCATCTTGGAATTTCTCATCTGCCAGTCGGGGATATTGCTTTTGGTTTATCTCCCTGTCCGAGAAGGCTTTACTAAGTGGGTGTAGTTGTGTTCCATCTTAGCTCAGGGTGTGTGTGTGCGTGTGCGAGTAATTTGTGAGCACAGGAGAGGGGCAGGAAGAGACCCTCTCCTTCAGGGTGCTTTGGGGTAGTTTCTTCAGAGACTAGTGCCACCAACCTAAAAAGGTTACCCCTCCTCGTTAGGTATGAAGTGGCGGGAACCCGAGTCTTTAGAGGCGGCCCAAAGGAGAGGGAGTCCGTAAAACCTGGAGGAGGATCCCGTGCGCTTGGCTGGGGATGGCGCCGCGTGTTCACGGCGAAAAAGCAGGGGGCTTTCAGGTAGAAATAATCAATGCGAGCCGGGGACTCTGCAGATTAGGGGGATTGACTCTTGGAAGCAATGACCCTCGCTCCAATGCTCTGGGGCGGGGTGGGGTGGGGGTAGAGGCTGGGACGCGCTGGAGGTTTCCGGGCCCCTCCCGCGCCTCGGGCTTGTGGGGAGATGGCGGCGGCGGTTTCCGAGCTCCCCCGCCCCAGACGCCGATGGCGGTGCGTTTTGGCCCTCCCCCCACCAGCTTCTCCCACTCGGTAGCTTGAGCCGGTGAGGCCGGGAGGGCGGGGAGCCGAGGGAGGAAAGGCGTGAGGGCGGAGGTTGCGTGGTGCAGGCGGCGGCGGCAGTGGCAGTAGGAGGGACGGACTGGCAGGGAGGAGGAGGAGGGAGCGGGTGTCTCACGCAGCTCCAGGCGGGGCGGCCCCTGTGGCTGAGGGACGCGGCCAGACCTTGGCGGGACGGGGATTTAACCGGGCCTGCGGCCCAGCGAGGAGGTGGAAACGTCGCCGGAGCTTTTTAAGCACCAGGGGAAATGCGGGTGAGTGTCGGCGGCAGGTTCGGCAGCCGGAGCCGAGGGCAAGCGGCGGCAAAGGCCCGAGCCCGAGCCGCGGTGTCGCAGTGACTGGGGCCGCGGCGGCCGAGCCCAGGCGTCGGGCGAGGCCTGAGCCGCCGCCGCGTCGAGCCGCGGCAGGGGAGAATGGCGGCCGGGACTGGGAGTCTTGTGGATTTAGGACGCCGGAGGTGGGAAGGGAGCGAGCGGAGACTCCGGCCCTGAGTCAGCCCGACCGGCTCCGGCCTGGTAGAGCCGCGGCCCCGGAGGGCGCTCTGCGCGGCCAGGCCTGGACCTACGCACTGGGAAAAAGCCCGATTCATTGCGCCTGAATGAGGCGGCCTTGTCGCGCCGGCCTCTCTCCAGCCGGGGAGTTAAGGAAGACGGCTGGCCCCCGGGCAGCTCGGGAGTCTCGTGCTTCGCCTGCCCTCTTGCAGGAGACCCCTGCGTGACTCCCAATCCCCACGTGAGCCCCTTCCGACTTTGGCTCTTTCTCCCTCGCCCCGTTCCTGGATCACTCTTTTCCCCGTGCATCACTTTAATCCCTCACTCGTACTCCCAAGTAAGTACTCGGCTTGCGCTCAGCGAGGCAGTCGGAGAAGCAGCAGAGCCACGAAATCGGGCTCTTTTGCTTTCCGGTCGCCTGCCCGCCTCCGGGGCTCTCACGTTCCCTGCCTTCATTGTTGCGACTGTTGAGGTTGCTATTATTGGGTAATAATCGCCCTTTAGCTCCATTCTCTTGCCGGCAGCGGGCCGGGGGAGGGGGCACCGCGCTTGCCTGGCGCGCGGGGATGCGAGTGCGGCGGCGGCGGAACGGGACGGAGCTTCTCGGCGCCCGCGGTGCGCCGGCGAATGGGTCTGGGCCCTGCGTTGCGGCCTCTGCGCGGCCCCGGCGCCCTGGCGCTAAGCGGGAGCGCGCAGCGAGTGACCCCGGAGGTAAACCCGGGGGCGCCGGGCTGGGGCTGTATGGAGTTTGGGGTCCCGACCCCCGAGGCATGTGCATTTATCCTAAGGCCCGAAAATCCTGTCTTGCTGCCACCTGTGTAATGTGTAATGCAGACATAATTTAAAGAGAGACATGCTTTCTAAAAATTCTTTGAGATTAATCCCCAAAGTAAGTTTTCTCAGTTTAGCTAGTTCTTTGCTAAAAGTTGGATTCTTTTCTGATTGGGTCACTCTAGCTTTTAGTTCGTTGTAATGGGTAGTGGTAAGTGCAAATACTGAATTGCAGTCAACTTAAGTACTTATTTGCTCTGCGTAATTTGTTTTTTCCTGTAGTAGCATTCAAATAGTCAATTATGAGTGGAGTAAATGTTCACACTGTTACTGAATTACACTTACATTGGAGTGACAGTGGCAACTAAACTTCATTTTTACTTTCAGCCATGAGCTTCTATGACTTAAACATATCTAACACTCCGCTGAAGTATGTGTACTTTTAAGTTTAACACTTCGATTTACGACCACTTTCTACCTGATTTTCTAAATACTGGGGAGTTTATATATTGTGTAGTAAAACTTATGGTTTTGCTGCAAAAGCAAAACCAGCAATTTTTGTTATAAAAAATTTGGATGTGAAATTATAAAAAGGCTTTTGAATATTAGAAAATTCTTTATCTGAAAGTTCTATCTATTGCTTCTCATGTTAAGTCAAAATAGTTACATCGCATTTCCAATTCCGAAGCATGCAAACACAAGACTGGCTTTAACTCTATTATGCCCATTTTTGGAGGTTTCACAAGAGTGCTCATTAAGCTAGAGAGAGGTGGCTCAAACCTATTTTCTGAAAAATGTGTACATTTAAAGTTAAAAAAAATTACTTTCTAAAAATGTTAAACATTTTTTCATCACTGGTATCTTTTAAAAACTATTTTGCAAAAAAAAAAAAAGCAAACCCACTAAACATTAGGTATACTGGGATTTTTTTCACCAATTTATAAAATCCACCCTCTCTGTCAGAGCCACATGTCTGGGCTGGTAGTCATGCCCCCATTCCTAATGTATACCACATCTGAAGACTTAAGAGAGGAATGCATAAGTTGATTCTGCAGTTTCCTTAGATTAAAGTTCATTAGACTCCTTGGCTGCTTACTATATATTTTCTGAGTGATAATTAACTTAGTCCTGATTGTCGATTATCACCCGTACATTTCAGTCTGTGAATTCCTTGAAGGCAGGGAGTATTTTTAATTTATTTTTGCATCCGCA
Source organism: Cabassous unicinctus (assembly GCA_029593785.1). NCBI lineage: Eukaryota > Metazoa > Chordata > Mammalia > Cingulata > Chlamyphoridae > Cabassous > Cabassous unicinctus. The sequence goes on along the minus strand of JAQZBX010050873.1, from coordinate 15,433 downwards.
TAATATTAGCACAGAACTTGATCATGTACCTCAGTTCTTTGAATGATTTTTTTGGGAATAATTCTAGTATATACCCGTTGTTTGACCACTGGCCCTGGTTTTAATTGTTGAAAGCATAGTCTCTGCATTTTGCACTGGTTAAAAATGCAGACTTTATTATTAGTAGTAGTAGTAGCTTCTTCAGAGTAAAATTTGTTGCTTTTCTCAATTCTCCTTTTCTATTTTCTCTTCTCCCTAGTTTATAGTACAGTGCCCCAGTAGATAAATGTCTTGGTTTTCTTTAGCTGTGGAAATCCAGAGAAGTGCTAAAAAACAATCTGTGAAACTTGAATTGGTTTTGTTTTCACCAAAACTAGTTTTAAGGTGAAATATTTATTTTTTTGTTTGTTTTTTGAAACAAGATTGAGGTCTTTTTTTTCCCCCAGCTTAAATATCTCAGTTTTGCCTTTGCAATGAAGTAGTTTGGTAGTTGAGTCTCTTCTCTATTGGAAAGATGAAGCAAACCCAGTGAGGTTACTAGAGTTTGAAGTGACTTCTCATGGCAGAAAACATTCTTGGGTCATTGAGGGTCTTTTACCAGAAGTTCATTCCCAGTATGTCCAGCAGGCATAGTGTGCCATTTAGCATGAAAAGTTAAAATGAACGTACTATAGTCTTTATATTGAGCAATTGTTGTTACTTGCCATTCTTCAAACTGAAAAAATTAGGGCCCCAAAACTTAGAAATGTTCTTTATTCCTCCCTAAGCCCCGAAGCTATGGGCTTTTTCTACCCTCTGAAATTAAGTGTTACTCTGGAATAATGTGTTTCTTTGGTACCCTTGCTTTAAATTTGAACTTGTCTTTTAGATATGTCTGGAGAAAAAAAGTGTAACCATTCTAAGGATCAATTTTAAGTTCAACTCTTTTTTTTTTTTTTAATGTATGTTGGTTTATTAGTAGAGTGTGTCTTTTGTTTGTTTTTCAAAAAAAAAACCACAAAAACAAAATTTGGATAAATCCCGTAAGTTCTATTACTGAGGATTTTAAGCTCCCTTATATTATTTACATTTAATGATGTACCCTATACACAAAATTGTAACATTTAATGACTTTCAAATTTTATTCATACAGAGACATATATTGTTTAGCTTCTTAAAAAAGCTATATTTGTATGTTATTTATTCATTCATTTTTACATGGGCGTAGACTGTTTTGCTCCTGAGAAGACATGAGATCTAGTCCAAGCTTAACTTTGCTAGGCCTGTATTTCCTCACTTAAGAAATAAGATGTTTTTTTATTTGACACTATTTAAGTTAATTTCCTAAGGCCTTCAGAGTATGTGGATTCCATAGGAATGTCATAGCTTTTAACTTTAACAGCATCTTGAAAAACTGTCTTGTAAAGCATAATGTATCTTATTCATATTTGAAAAGCAGAGTCGTGAAGCCCAAGATTGATAGTCATTTCAAGTTTTTCCCTTGTGGAGAAACTTGGATCAAAAAAGCACAGTTCTTTCCCTGCTTTCCACTGCATGCTTCAACATTATGGCATTTCCAGTTCCCAGAATTTCCCTTGCTCTCCTTTCCTCTGCTTTTGCTCACGCTTTCCCCTCTCCCTAGAATATCATTTCTCTTCCTTTCCCCCTTCCTATAATCTGACAGGCTCCTGTTCTTTTAAAAAGACTCAGCTCAGGCAGTTCCATCTCTGGAAGCTGGCCTTGACCTACCTTAGAAGCCCTTCTGTAGTTCCCATCATGCCTTGCCTACTTCACTGATAGCACTTAACTTTTTGTGTGTTACATATCTAACACAGTTTCCTATTTCAGCCATTTTTAGGTATGCACTTCAGTAGTAGTAATTATATTCACAATCTTGTGCTACCATCACCACCATCCATTACAATGACTTTTGAGACCCCAAAAAGAAACTACCTATTAAGCAGTAACTCCCCATACCCCCCACCCACCCTGGTAACCTCGAATCCACTTTCTGTCTCCATTAATTTATAGCACTTAACATTTTACTTTTAATTGGTTGTTTCTGCCATTAGACTCTCCTCCTTTAGGGCATGAACCATGTGGTATGCATTTGTCCCCAGTGCCTTGCACACTGCTCACATTAACATTCATTTAATGCTTGCTCTGTGCCATCTACTGAACTAAGCATTTCATGCTTATCCTCCCACTTAAAATCTTAACAAAGCCCTGCTATTGTTAAATTTGTCTTTTAGAATATAGGTGAACAAACTGAGACCTCCAGTGATAGGCTTCACCACCTTACTAGCCCTCTGACTTGAGTTAAAACTAGATAGTGACTCCAGAGCTTGAGCTTTTAACCAAAAGCAAGGGACAGTGACACCTAAATTTGGTTTATATGAAGGTGGAAGAAGAGTAGAAGAGAATCAAATGAAAATGCTTAAAGGATTGACAGCTGATGTGTAATTGGTAATTATGACAGAGATCATTTGGCAGAACTATGGTTGATACTAAGAATGAGCTTGTTATTTCTCCTGGTGTTTTTGGTTTTTGTGTGTGTGTGTTTTTTGAAGGTTCTGGGACCTTGTATCTGGGAAGCTGGTGGTCAACCACTGAACTACACCGGTTTCCCCAAGCTGTTTTTTTCATTTTTGTTTGTTTTTGTTTTTAGGAGGTACTGGGGATCAAACCCCGGACCTTGTACATGGGAAGCAGGTGCTCAACCACTTGGTGTTTTAGTAACTGGTGGCACATTGAAAGAGAGTAATTGGGCACTGATGGGATAGAAATGAACAATTCTGAAACTTTGGGGTTCTTGTTAAATTGGGTGTGATATTATGACTCAGCATTGCAAAAATTTGTAGTGCTTTTTAACTGTTCAAATCTAACAAACTACAATTTTTTTAAGGGCCTTCTTAGGAAATACTTTGGAAAACATGGTATGAAATGGTTGCAGCCATTTAAAATATGTATGTATGCATTGGTGAAATATTTAACGTAGTAAAAATGGTTGTAATTTTAGAGTGGTGAACTGAGGTGCTTTAAAAATTTTTTTTTTTTCCAAGAAAACTTTAAGAACCAAAATGTAATACAAATGGACATCAAATCACAGGATGGAGGAAGCTTCTCTAAGCACAACACCAAAAGTAGAAACTGTAAAGGTTTCACTACTTTAGAATAATAAAACTCCTATATATTAAAATTCTATAAACAGAATTAAAAGGCAAATGGCAAACTGAGAAAAATATTGTAACTTACAAGCAAATTTAATTTCCTTATCATAAAAAAAGGGCTTATAAACCAATAAGAAAAGGAACTGCCCTCACCCCCATGGAAAAACAGGCAAACTGGTAATTTATAAGAGAAGGACCAGTAAATATATGAGAAGATTTTCATCATCACTAGCAATACTCTCAGAAATTCAAATCAGTTGATACTATTTTTAAAAATAATTCTGACTAGATTAAAAAAATGAACTGCTTCTGGCAAAGGTATGGAGAAATGGGCCTACTCACAATACATTGATGGAAAGAGTGTAATTGTAAATTTTTTTATGTACGTGAGTAATATGCATTAAAAAAAGATAGTAAACCAAAATGTCGATAGTGATTATGTTGAGGAGTGGGATTATCAGTTATTTTAATTTTTGTTTTTCACTTTTTCCTTCAATTTTTTTCTTGTACATGCATTTATAATACTGTAGTTTAATTTATTATAAAAAGGAAAAAACAGACAAAAGCAGTGAGACTACTTATGAAGATGTATCCACTTAATTTAATGCTGAAATAAGTTCGGTATTTGCTTCACTAGCAGGTCCCTTTCCAGGTGTGTTGACATGTTAAAACGCTTCACATCTGACTTTGGTGGGCTTTATTTCCTATTTCCAGTCAGGTTTTTCCTCTGCTAGTCTAATTTTCCTATTCTTTCCCCCTTGTCTTAATTCTTCAAATACTTCAGGCCCCTTTAAGTATCCTAATCTCATAAAATTGATTTACTATTTTGATATTATATTAACATATAACACTGGATTGCATACTGATAAATTTTCTTTACTGTGCAAGTTTTTTTCTTAGTGTTATGAACTTGAAAGTAGGGATCTTACCCTTTTTTGCTTATTCACAACCCCTATGATAGAAACATTTAAATTGATGTTTTTAAACCTAATTTCATTCTGCTTAACAATATGAATTTGCCAAAAATCAGAAAAATTAATTTTGGCATAGTTTGTGCTACAGCTTAGAAAATAAAAAGGTTATTATCAATTATTGAAGAAATGTATTCTGAGTGACAGATAATAGGAATATTTTTGGAATTAGAAAATAGGTGCACAGAAATGTCATCAAATGCCAGAAAAAAAATGCCTTTACTATGCAGAAATTAATTGATTATATGCTAAAATAGTTAAAGTGCCTGATAAGCAGAGGCATCTGAATGTCAGATATGTGGGGGTAAAAAGCAGAGAGGGCTCAGACCTCCCTTACAATGCAATGGAAAGAGTCCAGCTGGTCAGACTGGCAGGGAAAATTTTAAATCCTGGATGAAGCTGATAAACCATGGACCACAGACTGTGGTCCCAAGTGGAATCCCAGGAATATATCAGGAGTCTAGGCCAGTGGGCCTCACCTGACCCCTCCCAGCTTAGCTTTGGGAACTAGGAGGCATTTGGTTTGGGGGAGGGTGGAGAAGTCATGAGTAGCTTCTTCTGACTTCTACCATTTTAAAGATTATAAATATTTTAAAGATTTACTTTCTGGTTCATCTTACATGTAATAATACCATTATTTATTCAGCACTTGGTATCTGCCAAAGATTGTGTTGAACACATTTTGTGACTTTGTAGCTGCTCCGTCTCAGCTTCCCGCTTCTTGGGAATGCCTTACTTTGAACAGAAATCTTTCTTACACTTTCATGGTTGAGGGTATACTTTGAAATGTAGTACAGGAATGTATTACCAGTCAGCCACCAGAGAGACTACAGAAATCAGAGTGTCTGCTGTTTGATATGTTGATCATTTTGATACAGGGGCACACTTGAGTAAAAGAGGTAGGTCACAAGCAACAGGGGACAAAAAGACACAAGAGAAAGTTTGGGGATGCTAAAGACAAACCATTTTGCCTAGAGTTATGTCTGCAGTGGTACCTTTGTAAATGTTCTGTATAGGTGACTTTACGCTATGCAGGGATTTTTTAATGTCTGCTGTTTAGCTGGGCCATTGCTGGTGAACTGTATCATGCATGTAGTCATTTTTTGACATAAAGTTTTGTTTTTAATTTTATTGTAAAAAATATATAACAAAATTTGTCATTTTTAAGAAAGTTACAATTCAGTAGCATTACTTAAATTCACAGTGTTATGCTACCATTATCATTAATCTATTTCCAAAACTTGATTACCCCAAATAGAAATTCTGAACCTGTAAAGCAATATCTTCCCCCATTACTCTCTTCCCTCAGTCCCTGGTAATGTCCAATCTTCTTTCTGTCTCTCTAAATTTACTTGAGATCTTCACATCATTGGAATCATACAGTATTTGTCCTTTTGTGTCTAGCTTGTTTCTCTCAGCCTAATGTCCTCAAGGTTCATCCATGTTGTCATACGCATCCTTATTTTGTTTCTTCTTACAGCTGAATATGTATATATCACATTTTGTTTATCCATTCATTGATGGACATTTGTGTTTCCATATTTTAACAATTGTGAATAATGCTGCTATGAACTTTGGTGTGCAAATATCAGTTCGCATCCTTGCTTTCAATTCTTCTGAATGTATTCCTAGTAACGGGATTGCTGGATCATATGGCAGTTCTATATTCAACTTCTTAAGAGGCTTTCCACAGAGGCTGTACCGTTCTTCATTCCCACCAACAGTGAAGAGTGTTCCCATTTCTCTACATCCTCTCTAACACATGTAGTTTTCTGTTTTTTTTGTTTTGTTTTTGTTTAAATAATGGCCATTCTGTAAGGCGTGAAGTGCTGTCTCCTTGCAGTTTAGATCTCCATTTCCCTAATAGCTAGTGATCTTCTGCATCTTTTTGTGTACATTTTGGCCATTTGTATTTCTTTGGAAGAATATCTGTTCGTCTTTTTCCCATCGTTTAATTGGGTTGCTTGTCTTTTTATTGTTGATTTGTATGATCTCTTTATATAACACAGAGATCAAACCTTTAACAGATACGTGGTTTCTGAAAATTTTCTGCCATCAAGTAGGCTGCCTTTTCACCTTCTTAAAGTCATTTGAAGCGCAAAAGTGTTTAATTTTGGGGAGACCCATTTATTGATTTTTTTTTTCTTTTTCTTTTGTTGCTTGTGCTTTGGTTTTAAGGTTTTAAGAAACCACCACCTACCACAAGATCTTGAAGGTGTTTCCGTACATTTTCTTTTAGGAGTTTTATGTTTCTAACTTTGATATTTAGGTCCTTGATGCATTTTGAGTTAATTTTTGTGTAGGTTATGAGATAGGGGTCCTCTTTCTTCCTTTTAGCTATGGATATCCAGTTATCTCAGCACTATTTGTTGAATAGATTGTCCTGGCTCAGCTGGGTGGTCTTGACAGCCTTGTCAAAAATCACTTGACTGTAGATGTGAAGGTCTATTTCTCAGTTTTCAGTTCGGTTCCATTGGTCAATATTCTATCTTTATGCCAGCACCGTGCTGTACATGAATGTACATAATAAGTATATAGTAAAAGTTGTGAACTTACAAAACAAACATGCATAACATACAGGGATCCATCCTGTCCATCACTGCACCACAAATGCCTTGCATTGTTGCAAAACATTTGTAACAAATTATGAAAGAACATCGTCAAAAGTATTACTACTGGAGGGCGGATGTGGCTCAAATGGTTGGGCGTCTGTCTCCCATATGGAGGTCCCTGAGTTCGATCCCCGGGACCTCCCAGTAAAATAAAGAAAAAGTACAGAAGGTGTGCGGACCGCCAGGCCCCGCTGAGCCACGCAGCAAGATAATGACGTAACAGGAGAGTGACACAAGGGAGAGCCAAGATGAGATGCACTGAAAAACCAGGAACTGTGGTGGCACAGATGGCAGAACGCCTTTCTCACACATCAGAGGTTTCCCAGGATAGAATCCCGGTGAAGACAAGAGGAGAAGGATGAGAAGAGAGGGCAGGAAACAGACACAGAAAATTGCCCAGCAAATGGACACAAAACAGCAAAAGGGGTGTGTGTGTGTGTGTGTGTGTGTGTGTAAAATATTTTTTTAAAAAGTATTACTACTAACTATAATCCATATCTTCTTCTAGCAATGTTTTTTAGTTTTCTGAGTACAGATCCTTTATGTCGTTGGTTAAGTTTATTTCTAAATATTTGATTCTTTTAGATGCTATTGTAAATTGAATATTTTCTTCTCAGATTGCTCACTCTTAGTGTATAGAAACACTGCTTCTTGCATAATAATCTTGTATCTCACCACTTTGCTGAACTTGTGTATTAGTTCTAGGAGCTTTGTTGTGGATTTTTCAGGATTTTCTAGATATAGGATCATATCAACAAATAGTAAAAGTTTTACTTCTTTTTATTTGGGTGTCTTTTATTTCTTTTTCTTGCCTAGTTACTTTAGCTAGAACTTCTAGCACAATATTGAACAACAGTGGTGACAGTGGGCATCCTTGTCTTGGTCCTGATCTCAGCAGGAAAGCTTTCAGTCTTTCACCCTTGAGTACAGTGTTAGCTGTTGGTTTTTCATATATGTACTTTACCATGGTGAGGTTTTCTTCTATTCTTATCTTTCAGAGTGTTTGTGTATTTTTTTTTTTAATCAAGAAAGGATGCTGTATTTTGTCAAATGCTTTTTCTGCATCAATTGAGAGTATCGTAGGATTTTTCTTCTTCACTTAATTAATGTGGTATATTACACTAATTGAGTTTTCTTGTTTTGAACCACCCTTGCATAGCTGGGATAAAACCCACTTGATTGAAGTGTATAATTCTTTTAATGTGTTTTTGGGTTCAATTTGAAAGCATTTTGTTGAGGATTTTCACATCTATATTCATTAGAGAAATTGGTCTGTACTGTTTTTTTAATAGTATATCTGGCTTTGGTATTATTAGGGTGATGTTGGCTTCATAGAATGAGTTTGGTAGCATTCCTTCCTGTTCAGTTTTTTGGAAGAGGTTGAACAAGATTGGTATTAGAGCATCTTTGAATGATTGGTAGAATTCACCTGTGAAGCCCTCTTTCCTGGGCTTTTCATTTTTAGGAGGTTTTTGATGACTCTTCCAATTTCTTTACCTGTGATTGGTTTGTTGAGGTCTATTTCTTCTAGGGTCAGTGTGGGTTGTTCGTGCATTTCTAGGAATTTGTCCATTTCATCTATGTTGTCTAGTTGTCATACAGTTGTTCATAGTATACGCTTATCTCTTATTTCTGCAGGGTCAGTGTTAATGTCTCCCCTCTGATTTATGGTTTTATTTATTTGCATTTTCTCTTTTTTCTTCTGTCAGTCTAGCTAAGGGTTTGTCAATTTTGTTGATCTTCTCAAAGAACCAACTTTTGGTTTTATTATTGTGTTTTTTTTTGTTGCTGTTCTCAATTTCATTTATTTCTGCTCTGATCTTATTTCTTTTCTTCAGCTCGGTCTGGGATTAGTTTGCTGTTCTTTGTCTAGTTCTTCCAGGTGTGCAATTAGGTCTTTGATGTTCACTCTTTCTTCTTTACCCCTTTCTTCTTTTTTTAATATGAGTGTTGAGGGCTATAAATTTCTCTCCCAGTACTGCCTTCCCTGTATCGCATAGGTTCTGATATGCTGTGTTCTTGTTTTCATTCATCTTGTGATGTTTACTGATTTCTCTTGAAATTTCTTCCTTGGCCCACTGATTATTTAAGAGTGTGCTGTTTAATCTCCATTTATTTGTGAATTTTCCCTTTTTCTGCCTGTTACTGATTTCCAACTTCATTCCATTATGATCAGATAAAATGTTTTGTATAATTTCAGTCTTTATAAATTTATTGAGACCTGACTTGTGACCCAGTATTTCATCTATTCCAGAGAAGCATCCATGAGTGCTTGAGAAGAATGTATAGTCTGCTGTTTGGGGGTGTAATGCTCTTAAATGTCTGTTAGGTCTAGTTCATATGTCATATTATTCAAACTCTGTTTCCTTATTTATCCTCTGTTCAGATGTTCTATTTAATGCTGAGTGGTGTATTGAAGTCTCCAAGTATTATTGTAGAGATATCTTATTTCTCCCTTCACCTTTGCCAGTGTGTGCTTCATGTATCTTGGAGCACTGAGGTTAGGTGCATAAATATTTAGTATAGTTATTTCTTCTTGGTGAATTGCCCCTCTTATTAATATGTAATGATCTTCTTCATCTCTTATAACAGTTTTGCATTTAAAATTTATTTTGTCTGATAATAGTGTTGGCACTCCAGATCTTTTTTGATTACTGTTTGCGTGCAATATCTTTTTTCCAACCTTTCACTTTCAACCTGGTTGTGTCCTTATGTCTGAGATGAATCTCTTGTAGACAGCCTATAGATGGCTCATATTTTCTAATTCATTCTGTCAGTCTTTGTCTTTTGATTGGGGAATTCAATCCATTAAACGTTCAATTCAGTGTTATTACTGTGAAGGCATTACTTACTTTGTGCATTTTATTCTTTGCCTCTCCATTGTCATATCTTATTATTGCCTGTCTTTTAATCCTTTAAGTTACCCTTACTAACAATCTTCGTTTCTACACCCTTCTCTAAGTCTCTTGCCCTTGTTTTTTTCCTTTCAGGCTGCAGAACTCACTCTAGTATCTCCTGTAAATCCAGTCTTTTGGTAGCAAATTCAGTTTTTGTTGTGAAGACTTTAAACTTACCTTTATTTTTGCTGGATAAAGAATTCCTGGCTGGTAGTTTTTCTCTGAATACCACTTTCATCTTCGCCTCCATGGTTTCAGATGAGAGAATAGCACTAAATCTTATTGAGTTTCCCTCTATGTGACGCATTGCTTTTCTCTTGCTGCTTTCAGAAGCCTATCTTTATCTCTGGCATTTGACATTCTGAACATTCGGAATAGGTCTATTCGGATTTGTTCTGTTTGGGGTGCGTTGTCCTTCTTGGTTATTGATGTTTATGTCTTTCATAAGGCTTGGGAAATTTTGGTCATTATTTCCTCAGATATTCTTTCTGTCCCTCTTCTGTTCTCTTCCCCTTCTGAAACACCTATAATGCATATATTTGTGCATTTCATGTTGTCATTCATATGTTCTGTCCTCAATTTCATTATTCTTTTGCCATTTCAAATCTGTTATTTGCTCTAATGTGTATTTAATCTCATCCATTGTGTCTTTGATTCCCATAAACTCTCTTTTCTTTGCTCACCCAGTGTTGTCTTAATACCTGTCATCTCTGTAGCCATATTTTCCTTCAACTCCTTGAATTGATTTAGGAGATCTGTGTGATTATCATTGATTAGTTGTCTTAAATCCTGTGTCTTGTCAGGATTTTTGGTTTGTTTCTTTGGCTGGGCCATTTCTTCCTGTTTCTTTGTATGGCTTGTAATTTTTTGCTAAAGTCTAGGCATCTGATTATGTTGGTGGATTTCTCTCTCTTGCCCAGTGGTTTTGTTTCATGGCTCTTCTTTGATTTTTGGTTCAACTTATTCTAAGTCTTTAAAATTGCCCATCTTAAGTTATCAAAATAGGGCCACGTACCCACTAATGAGGCACAGATCAGATCTAAGGGGTTTGGAACATGAGATAACTCCAAAGTTTTTTTTTTTCCCTGCAGTTTCTCCAACCTGCCAGAAGATGGTGCTCTTTAACAAATCTTTCCATGGAGATGTTTCTTTCAACCTCCACTTCTCCGTGGTTCTGATCTGGCTAGAACTGAAATTCAAAGTGTGCTTTGCTGGCTAGACTCACTGAAGAGAAACCACTCTCTGCCCTTTGCTGCAGCCTCCCTCTTCCCAGAAGGAAGATGTCTGTTCCTTTCTGTTAGCTGCAGTGAGCCATGGTTTTTACCCAGGCTGTTTGCCTTGGGGTGGGGGGTGGGGTGGGGGGTTGGGTGCCATTTATGGCTGTGTGGGCAAGTAACTCATCGTTTTTGTTTTGGCTTCGTCTCTCTGTCCCTTGCCTTCCTGGATAATGCACAGCACTCTTCTGGTCAGCAGATTCCCAAAGCAGCTCCCTCATACAGCTTTTTGCCCTTCCTTCATTGTTTTTGTAAGAGAGTTGAGCCCTGCCAACCTCTCTGCCATCTTTTCAGAAGTCATGTACTTTTTAATACTGACTGAGTATTAATAAATACTCAGTATTTATTACTCAGTATTAATAAATACTGAGTAATAAATAATACTGTTGAGTACAAAGATGTTCCTTTCTCTTTAAAGAACTAAACTGCTGTAGTTCTAAAAACATTGTAGTCAATTGAAAATCAGGAGGCACTATTTTTTAAATTCTCCTCTTTAAGGTTCTCTTAGATTCTTTCCTGATACATTTGAACTTGTTCTGCATTTCTAGCTCAGTAGTTTCCAGATTGGGAATGTTATTTGTATGTTAATAGGTCAAATTAGATTGGGGAATGTAACCAGGTCTCTTTATTAAGAGCATTTTGACCTCTCCAAGGGTCTATAACAGGGGTTCTTAACCAGGGGTCCACGGACCCTGACCCCCAAGAGATCCGTGGAAAGTTCAGAGAGTCTGTGAGTTTGAATTGAAAATTTTGAAAAAACCCATTATTCTTGTGGGGGCATGATGGTGTGGGTGTGATATATTTATTAAATAATACACAGTATAGAGTGGATTTAGTATGATTTTTATTTTGATGTAGCGTGTTCTGACTGGGGTCTGTGGAACAAAAAAGGCTGAGAACCCCTGGTCTATAACAACATGTAGCTATTTTCCAAACGTTTGGACCAGGTTGCCATTGTTTTTCTTGGATAATCTCTTGGCATCAGCTTTCTGTGGAGGATACTTTGCTGTTCAAATTCTGTCCTGTCTTCCTTTCTTACTCTTAATGGGCACCAGGAGATTTCTCTTTGATTAGATTCTCTAGTTTGTTTTGTTTAGGGGCTTTTTAGTTTTATTTTGGTTGTGTAATTCTTAAGGTTTTCATTATTAACCTTTGACTTTCAGCTGAACTCTGTTTAGTTCTTCTAACTGCTTTTAGGGCAGGGGTTCTTAACAAGGGATCCGTGAGCTTGAATTGAAATTCAAAACATTATTCTTGTGGGGATGTGTTGGTGCTGGTGTGATATATTCATTAAATAATACACAGTATAGCGTGGACTTAGTGAGGGGTCTGTGGTTTTCACCTGACTGGCAAAGGGGTCCGTGGAACAAAAAAGGTTAAGAATCCCCTGCTTTAGGGCCTTTTCCATTTGGTTCACCTGTCCCCTTACTTCCATATCCTTTGACTCCAAACTGATATTTTTGCTTCCTAAACCATATCCAGTTCCTCTATTTCTAGTATTAATATTTGATACCCAGGCTTAAGAATCAGTAGTCACCTTTAATTTTTCTCTCTTGTCTATATTTAGTGAGTTACCAATCCTATTCTTTCAAACTGTTCTTTATTTATTACCTTCCTTTTTGGTTTGGCTTAGCCTCTTTTTGCCCTCATATTCTAATTCTGGTGATGCAGTACATAACCTGTGTTGCTCCTGCATTCAGGATTTATTATGGCTCCATTGACTTAAGAGTTTAGCCAGATTCCTGCTCTTTGAGGGTCATGATGATTTGGTAGAGTGGGCTTTGCCCTTGGTCTTGTTAGTCCTTTAACAACAATCCCACCTTAACTTCTTGAGCTTAAGAAATTACTGAAAGTCTAGATATGTGTACAACACTAACATGCTTTTTTAAAAAAAAAACAACCCTGGCACTCCAATACTTCTCAGTTTACTTTAAAATGGCTGGGTGTTTGTTCTGGATATTTGTCTTCTGTCCTAGTTCTTTAAAATGGAGATATGATTTCTAGAATAAATCTGCTTTAACACAATTTCAGTATAGCAAACCAGTTTGTGGAAGTTCTGTTAACTTTGAGATTTTACCTATAACAAATTAACGTAAAAATTCTTTTGATAAGGCTGACTTGTGTAAGACTTCTATAGTTAAAGAAACCAACAATCCATTTAACAGTGAAGTTTCATTTTGAAGGTATAGATGGATGATGAGTATCCATATTGCTTTTTATGGTGGATACGTAAGTGAGTGGGTGTGTGTATTAACTAGGACAGCGAATCTCCCAATAGTCATAGTGAAAAGTGATTTTAAAACATTCTGATGACTCTTGGTGGTAGCGAATGGAAGTTTACATGCAATTTTACATTAAAAAGTGGAGTTTTTCTTTCAAAATGCAAAGGAGGATTTGCTTGTTTTATGGACAGTCTAGACTGAAAGGAGTATAAGCAACATTTGTCTGTGTGTTTATGATCTGAACAAAATTAAAGCCCAAAGATGTACTTCTTTTCTTGCGCTCAGTGCATTTGTACTTTTCGTTGATTTATTTTCGGAATCTTGATGTGTAAATTGAATTTTAGAAAATTGAATCACGTTTGTAAAGTCAAGTCCTCTACACGTCCATTATAAAAGTGTAGCCCTGGAGGCTAGCACGAAGGCCATGGGGGAGGGAGGAACTGTGCTCCGAACAATAACGGGTAGTAAACATATTCAGGAAAAGGGAATGATTTTTAATTATTCATCCTCAGCTTCATTTGGAGAGCTCTGTTGAGATTGGGCTCTTATGGCAAACCACACCTGTTGATTAGGTGCTCTAGAATCTCAAGGTGGAATCAGAGGCATTTTGGGGAGCAGGGAGTACTTTGCATTAAGTCATACTAAGTAGATGCATAGCAAAGAGTGAAAATTCAACACCAGTGAGTTTAAATAATCACATTTGAGTTTTAAAACTTTATTATTCATTGTATTTCATAATTATTGCACAATAAACTTATAAGTTTTAAGAAGTAATTTTAAAAGATAAACTTTTATTTCATTACCTAAATTACTGTTGTAAACACTGTGATGTTGGTCCTTCCATGTTCTAATGTTAATGTGTATGTTAATATTATTAATGTTTAGGGCATTCTTCGTTTATTCACTAAACATTTATTGCATACCCTAGATATTGAGGTTACAAAAATGATGGTGTGTGTCCTTTTGAGAGCACAGCATAAAGAGAGTCAGGAAAAAAACCCTGATAATTATATTATTATAAGTGCTGTTTCCAAAGCATTGATGTGAGTGTATTTGTTGGTTGTTGATCCTATTCAACTTATTCTTTTTAGCTGTTCTAGTTGTATTTTTAAATCTGCTGCTTATATAACAATGTTTTATTATTTCATATATTATCCTTTTGATGCAAAAGCTTTTGAAGACAAGACATGTCATCACTTTGGGGTTCTTAATCTCTTGTCGGTGTTTTATGGTTTATGTTGGTCATTAAGCTAATGGCTTCAGAGGTGGACAGACCTGGTTTTGAGTCTTGGTTCTGCCAACACTAGTGTTGTAACCTTGGACAAGTTAATGTAATTTCTCTATATCTCAATTTCCTTATTTGTGAAGTACAGAAAATAATAGTTTCCTCATAAGACTGTAGTGAGGGGAAAACCATAGAGTAAGCACTGAATAAATCTGATTTATGCACATGTATATGTAGATGGCATCTTAATGTTGGAGTGTAGGAAACTCTTGAAGAGAATTGTCTATCCTTGCTTTACAGATGAAGATAATTAAAGCCTAAAAAGGTGGGTTACTTGCTTAAGATCACATTCTCAGCCTGCTTAATGTTACAGTGCTGTATGCCCCTATGATGGAGAGCGTGGGCTTCCTGGGTTTGGGTCCAAGCTAGCTGTGTGGTTTTGGGCAAGTTACCTAACCTTCCTGTGTTTCACTTTCTTCATCGGTAAGATGGAGATGATAATGGTATCTAATTTTTAGGGTTGTTGTGAGAATGAATTAATTATGTTTACAGCACTTTAAACAGTTACTGGCAACAAACAGTTACTGGCACCTCCTAAGCCACATCTGTGTTATTACTGTTATTTTGAGTTTCCCTAGTCCCTCGTTTTAGCAGTATCTGGTCCCCTGGGGTTCTGTAGTAGTGAGCCACATGATAGGAGCAGATACAGGATATAAATATGATGAGCATATCTTTTGGGAGAGTTTATTTTAAATAACTACTGTGAGGAAAATTACTGTTTTATGGGGGGGCATATTTTAAGAGATATTGTTCATCTCTACAAGCAAAAACCTGCAATTAACATTTTCCCCATTGGTCACTTTTATGTGTTGCTGTTGATGATGATCAGAGTGTGTGTGTGATGGGGGAATTTGATATTTTGTTCTTGGCTTGTTCCCTGCCGGTGCTCCTTCAGTTTTATCACATTGACCAGTCACTGTCATGCTGCTTCAGTTTGGTCTTTTGGAGCCCAGGAGCGGACTATGGGATTGTGTCTGTAGCTGTTCACGGAGTTCACTTATCATATGAAGTAGGTATCTGTGTATATCTTTTTTTTTTTTTAAG
>JAQZBX010050872.1:0-19533 GCA_029593785.1 Cabassous unicinctus | reverse complement strand
TACCTCATACTATGTACAAAAATCAACTCAAAATGGATCACAGACCTAAATGTAAGAACTAGAACAATCAAACTCTTAGAAGAAAACTTAGGGAAGCATCTTCAGGACCTTGTGTTAGGCAGTGGTTTTGAGACTTTACACCCAAAGCACAAACAACAAAAGAAAAAATGGATAAATGGAACCTCATCAAAATTAAAAATTTTTGTGCCTCAATGGACTTTACCACAAAAGCGAAAAGACAACCTACTCAATGTGAGAAATATTTGGAATCCACATATCTTATAAAGGTTTAATATTCAGAATATATAAAGAAATCTAACAACTCAATAATAAGACAAACAAAACAATTTTAAAATGGGCAAATGACTTCACTAGACATCTCTCCAAAGAAGATATACAAATGGCCAGAAAGCACATGAAAAGATGTTCATCATCATTAGCCATCAGGGAAATGCAAATCAAAACTATATGAGATACCACTTCACACCAATTAGAATGACTGCTCTTAATAAAAACAAAAAAATAGGTGTTGGAGAGGATATAGACAAATAGGAACACTCATTCATCGCTGGTGGCAATGTAAAATGGTGCAGCCACTGTGGAAAATTGTTCAGCAGTTCCTCAGAAAGCTAAGTACAGAATTACCATATATGACCTGGCAATTCCACTACTAGGTATATACCCAAAAGAATTGAAAGCAGGTACTTGAACAGATATTTTCACACTGATGTTCATAGCAGCATTATTCACAACTGACAAAAGATGGAAGCAATCCAAGTGTCCATCAACCAATGAATGGATAAATAAAATGTGGTATATACATGCAATGGAATATTATTCAGCCATTAAAAGGAATGAAATCCTGATACATGCAACAACATGGGTGAACCTTGTAGACATCATGTTGAGTGACATGAGCCAGACACAAAAGAAGAAATATTTTATGATCTCACTTATTTGAAACAATTAGAATAAGCAAACTCATAGACACATAAACTAGAATATAGGTTACAAGGGAACAGTGTGAGGATAGGGAATAGGAAGTTAAAGCTTTAAATGTACAGGGTCCTATTTGGAATGATAGAAATATTTTGGTAAGGGATGTTGGGGATGGTAGCACATTGTGAATGCAATTAACAGCATTGAAATATATATCTGAATGTGAAAAAAAGGGTAAATGTTAGAATGTACATATGGTAACAGAATAAAATTAAAAAAAAAAATCCATGGAACTACACTATAAAACAGTGCACCCTAAGTTAAACCATGGCCTTTGTTAACAGTACAATTATAAAAATGTGCAATAATTAATTGTAACATGTTCCACACCAATGCAAGATGTTGCTGGTGGGAGGGTGTATAAGAATCCTATATTTTATGTACTATTGTTCTGTAAACCCACAACTTCTCTAGTAAAGAAAGAAAACATATGGTGCATACTGGTATGTATATTTTGATCCTGTTTCTGTGTTGTTATATTTACGGATATAGATATATATATATTTTTTCAGTAAACATAATAACTGACACATACATATCACTTACTATGTTCCAGGCACATATTTTCACTCAATCGTTTCTGTTGCATAGGTACTACAGATTGGGAAACTGAGGCACAGAGTGATAATTGACTAGCCCAGTATCACACAACTAGTTAGTGGCAGAGGTGAGAGTTAAAGCCAGGCAGTCCATACTGTTAACCACCAGGATACTAACTCTTACAAAGGAAAATGCTAATCAAGAGAGACCGGGTGGGGAAGGGCTGGGGGAATGGGAGTGGGGCATGTATGGGGTGGGATGGTAGAAAGAGAATTTAACTTTTCTTTTACACCTTTGAGTAATCAAAACATTGTTATTTTACCTTATGCATTGTTGCTTTAATAATAAAACACTAGGGAAGCAGGAGTGGCTCAGTCGATAGAGCCCCCGTTTACCATGTGTGAGGCCCCGGGTTCGCTTCCCGGGGCCTCCTTGGGAGGGCAGGCCAGCCCGCGCAGCGCGAGGGGCTGATGCAGCGGGACCTCACAGCAAGGGGAAGATAAGAAGAAAAAATAATAATAATAAAACACTAATTAAAGAACTTGGGAGTGATTGGGCTTTAGGTATCCAGTAAGAACTCCCTGGTGACCTTGCAGAGAGGTTTCAGTGGCTTGGCCAGGATGGCGCATGGAGGAGGTTAGGCTGGTGAAGGATACACCCTGACAGGCTTGGTGAAAGGAAGTAAGGAGATCCTGACTCTCTTTCCAAATAATGAAATCTTGGTCCTGAGAGGACAGGCAGCGTTTGAAGCACAATGGCCAACTTCTGGCTTTGGTTTTTCCAGGGATTCTTTTTCTTTATCAGTCTCTCTCACTCAGAAATCACCCCCTTATGGATTCCCACTCATATGGCTGCTTTGGCTTTCTTCTACTTCAATTTTTTGAATAGCTAATACACTCTTATAACTGAAAAGTTGAAAGCTGTTAAAAAGGCTCAAATAAGTCTTGCTCCCACCTCTTCCCCACCTCCCCTTCACTCCCTACTGCTTGCTGCTTTTCATGGTCTCGTGCCTCCTTTCAGGAATCCTTTAGGCAAGGACAAGCATATACACACGTATAGTTTTAGTTTCCTTCCTTTTGTACATAGCCAGGGTCACGGTTTTGTACTTTTCTGAATCAGCACACGGAGAGCCTCCTCATTCTTTTCTTACAGCAGCACAACTGCCCACTGGGGTAGTCTGCTCTGAGCACGTTCTCCCGGATGCTTTGCTGAGGAGCCTCCAGGTTTGAAGCAGGGCTTCTCCACTTCTCTATTTTTAGAGCTCTTCCCAGTTAATCAACTTCTAGCAACTCCCAGAATGAAGGGATAACTGAAGTCTTCCTGTCCCCACCTCTTTGCCTTCTCATCAATTGCGTGCCTAAGGGCTCCAGCCCTTCCTGGGTGCCCCAGGGGGCAGCAGCTCACACCTGTTCATTCTGGTGATTAAAAACAGAGGCACCTCCATTTGAATCTCTTGTCACTGCTAATTTTCATCTTCCAAGGGAACAGGCGTGCTGGATGGAACCCCAGGTAGCAATGCTTATAGTTTTAATTGTAAACACCTATTGACAGAGCCCTGTATTGGCTGAACAGGTAGGAAGTAAGGTATCTTCTTCCTCTTTTTAATTTTTTTAAATCTGTGTTTTAATATGACTCTGTACTTGTTGTCTGGTAGCTAACTTAGTAGGGATCAGGGAGGAGCGTTGTAAAGGAATCCTTTGCGATTTGCCCGAGATTGGGCGGAACGTATTCTTTACCTGAAGGGTGTTACGGTTTAACAACAATCATCTGCGCAGCGGGATGATCAGGGGATTCCCCTTTAATGAAAGTGCTCACGTTTCCCCATCTGTTCCTTTTGAACAAGTGTTTTCCCCTGGAGTTTGGTGGTCTGCTCTGCCCCTGGAGCAGTCGTTCTGCTGCCAACATGCCCACCCAGCTGGAGATTGCCATGGACACCATGATTAGAATCTTCCACAAGTACTCTTGCAAGGAAGCGGACAGATTCAAGCTCAACAAGGGCGAGCTGAAAATGCTCCTGCAGCAAGAGCTCACTGAATTCCTCATGGTGAGTCCCAGCTTTTCTGTCCTATTCAGTCGGAGGCGGATGAGGTAAACAGTATAATTTATAGTGAAGTTCAAAATACATGGGAAGCAAAGACTAAAAACCTTTGTTTTCCAAGTATATAGGCAGTTGTGCTTTTCCAAATTGCCTGTGGTTAGGGTTTCCAAGTGTTAAAAATCATATTTGTGGCTTTCATCAATGATGCAACATTCTGGTGCAGCAATCATGGATAGAGCTAGTTATACCAAAAGCTGTGTCCAGCTGCCTGTAAATTAATATCATGTACTGGGCCAGAAATTAGCCTGGGCTGTTTTATGTTGAGGTGGCAAATTTTCTAGCGAGAGCTTCACCAGCCAAGCACAAGCTGACTGGGGTGGATGGCAAGGGTGTGTGTGGCATGTTAGCCAGTGATGAGACCAGTTAGGCAGCAAATAGATTCACCTCTCAAAAGAGTAAGTGGCTCAATAAATCTATGCATGAAACCTTACAGTGGAGTGTTTTGGTCTCTGAGGAAAACACTTCACTCTGATATTTTTGGAATTGCCTTGAATTGACTTTAGCACAACATGCTTCCCTTCATGCTGCTATTTTGTCCAAATCCTATATTAAAAAACTACAGTGATTGTAATTATGATACTCTTTCCACGCCACTTTCTATGGGAAAAGTTTGAAGTAAACATATATATATTTTTTTTAAAGATTTATTTATTTATTTATCACCCCCTTGCTGCTTGTGTTTTACTGTGTCCATTCGCTGTGTGTTTCTTCCGTGTCTGCTTATCTCCCCCTTGCTGTGAGGTCCTGCTGCATCAGCCCACCGCGCCGCGCAGCTGGCCTGCTCTCACAAGGAGGCCCCTGGAAGCGAACCCGGGGCCTCCCGCATGGTAAACGGGGGCTCTATCATTGAGCCACACCCGCTTCCCTAAACATATTTTTAACAAAGTAATTCTTCATGATACCTTTTTGGTGATCTTAGAAGTCTTTGGAACTGTTTTTCAAAACAAACAAAATATCATTTGGCTACTGTATTGTGTAGTATTGCAAATAAAAGGCTCAGTAGGTAAAAATTGACATAGTGATTTATACAAGTGAGGTTTATCATTGTTTTTTTATTCAGTTTCTGTTTGTTTCTTTATCTCCCCCGCCACCTCCCCCCCCCAGTCCCTTGTCTGTTTGCTTGTTGTTTTGGCTCATTGTGCTCATCTGCTCATTGTCAGTTTTTTTTTTGTTGTTGTTTGTTTGTTTTTCTCTTTAGGAGGCACTGGGAACCAAACCCAGGACTTCCCATGTGTGAGGCTGGCGCTCAACTGCTTGAGCCACATCTGTTACCCACGTTGTTTTGACCAAGTTAATTTTGGTCAATTAAAATTTAAGTTTCCATTTAATGAGAGGGCTGTGGGGAATTCCTGGAGGAAATGAACTACTTTTGGAAACATTTCTTATTAGCCACTAATCATTGGAGAAATGCATGCTTCATAGTCCCACACTTTCACAACCCAGATCTACTCTAGTAGCAACTTACTTTACTTTCCACCAATATAATGCAGTCATCCTTCAGAAAACTTGCCTTTATTGGGTGCCTGTTTTGTGTCAGGCATTGTGCTTAGTAGGGTTGCCAGATTAAATGCTGTATGTCTCATGCAATATTTGGGGCATACTTACACTTAAAAATTATTCATTGTTTATCTGAAGTTGAAATGTAATGGGCATCCTGTATTTTTATTTGCTACATCTAACAATCCTGGTGCTAGCCATTTTAAAAACCTGTGCTGAAGTATCCCCAAAATTTCCATTTTACAAATAAGGAAATAACAAAACCTTAAGTGACTTGCTGACAGTCCCGTTATTGGCAAATGGTAGAACCGCTATCTCTTTTTGGCTTCAGAGCCTCCCTCTTTCTGCCCATTCCTGGCCCTCTACCTGTCATGTCCTGTAAATGCATTTTCAGCATCAGTAGCTCACTTTGATGAACTGTTGTTTGCTCTTCTCGGTTTTTGGGTCTGAACAGGATTACGCGATGCTGGAGGCAGAGGGTTAAACTCCTTTAGTATTTATGCCTGATACAAACCCACCTGAAAATATGCTCTTAGGAACTGTCTTTAGATGCTTAAAATAGAAATTAAAACTTTTATTGTAAATAAAAAGAAGATGTAATTCCAACTTTCATCATGAGCCTGAAAGCCTGGGAGTTAGAAATTTTCTTTTTCCTTTTAGTGCCAAAAGGATCCCCAGTTGGTTGATAAGATAATGCAGGACCTGGACGCCAACAAGGACAACGAAGTGGATTTTAATGAATTTGTGGTGATGGTAGCAGCTCTGACGGTTGCTTGTAATGATTACTTTGTAGAACAATTGAAGAAAAAGGAAAGTAAAGATAAGTAGTAAGCTAATCCAAAGGCAGAAATATATCCTAGGTTATTTAGTGTTCAGATCTATACACACAGTAATACCATTCATAGATAAAATATACATATAATTGCTAGTGCTATTGAGTGGTGTGTACCTTAAGATATCAACTTTAAATATTCTAAATCTTAAATGCCCTACTCGAAATTTTCCTATATTATTAAAGATGTTATGCCTTTTTAAAAACTCTGTCAAAAAAAGCATCACAAAAATTTAGCTACTTTCAAATGAGGCTGGAACTTAGAAAATGTCTAAGATCATTCATGATCTTGAAATTATATTTTGAACTTCTTATTCTGTTAAAGAAATTAACTGATGTCCCACCCTTTCATGATTCTGTTTCAAAGGGAAGAAGCTTGGTGGGGCTGGGAGTTGAAAGGCTGATAAATAGAAGCAGTGCTGGCTTTTCCAGAGAGTTGGATCAGGGAATGGTAGACTCAGGGCTGGGTCCTCAAGCCGAGAGAGCTGAAGGAAGCAACTCTTGGGGGTTGGTGTATAAATACCCTCCCTTGTCCCTTGGGTGGGATGATGCCAAAGCATGTGTTTTACCCCATTTCCCAGAGCTTCCTTCTGGAGTTAAGCTTCAGGTCCCTGCTGGGGAGGCTGGCTAGATAAGACGCCTTCATAGGCTACTTCCCCTTTTGTCTCCCCACCCTCGGGGTCTGTGACAGATTCTTTGGAGAACTTTAAGAAAGAAAACGGTACAATTACATTTAGACTTTTAAATGATCACCCTGGCTAAGGTGTGGAAAAAGGGCCACAGAGAGGGCGAGAATGGAAGAGTTAGGGGGCTGTGGCTGTGGTCTGGGTAGGAAACAATGATGTCTCAGGCCAGAGTTTCAGCAGCAGCAGAGATGAAGAGAATCAGCTGAATTTGTTAAATATTTTGGAGGTAGGACTGATGGGATGTGCTGGTAGATTGTTAGTATAATGTCAGGAAAAGAGAAGAGTCCAGGATGATATAGCAGACACTGCCATTTGCCTATCCAGTATCCATGCTCCCATATATCAGAACCCTGATTTGTGTAAGGTAGCAATGTACCTAGCTAAAAAGCTATATTTCCCAGTTTCTCTTAAACCTGGAAGTGTGCTGACTTGGGCTTTTAGCAGTCTTGGACAATAAGAGATAAGCAAAACACTATTAGGATTTGGGGGAAAGTTTTGCTATTTTTGTAAAGGTTCTATGCCTTCAATTTTGTTAATTCCTTTCTTTTTATCTCCATTGGAATGTGGATGTGAGGGCTGGCAGTGGGGCTGCCTTCTTGCCACCATGAGGATAATGGAGAAGAAAGACAGAGCCTGGGACGTTGTTGCCATTGAGGAGCCACTGCACAGCATTGGTCTACCTGCCTCTGGTCCCTCTTGTTATGTAAGAAAACTAGCAACCCTCTGATTAAGGTGGATTCTGTCTCATGCAGCCAAACATTGTCTCTAATGTTTATATTTTTGGTCAAGCAAATGATGCAACTTACTAAGATGGGAAAGACTGAGGGAAGAATAGTTTTGGAGTGAGGGATTTGTGGAGAAACTAGTAGCTCTGTTTGACATGTCTATTAGACATTCAAGTGGTGATATCAGATCGGTAAATAGGCATTTGGATAAATAATTTAATCTAGAGCTCTGGATAAAGGGGCTGGAGATAGAGATTTGGGAGTCATTTGTATCTAGATCATATTAAGCCATGGGACCAGAGGACATCCCTTTATCTTGATGAGAATATAAATAGAGAAGAACAAAGGTCCAATAGTTAGCTATCAGAAAAAGGTACAGCCAGTGAATGATACTGCCAAGGCAGGAAAATAGAAGAAAAACCAGAAGACTAGTGTCCTTCAGAAACCTAGAGAATAAAGTATTTGAGGAAAGAAAGGTGACTTCTACTCAGAGGAGGAGTAAGATGAGAACTGATCATTATTGACCATAAGACTTGGCAAGGTGGAGATCATTAGTGACCTTGCTAAGAGTCTGATTTTGTTTGCAAAAGTGCCTATCTCCCTATGTGGCAGGTAGTAGGTGCTCAATAAATGTTTTTGTTTTAATGAACAAATGGAACCTGCCTACTGTGGACTTGCAGTGCTACGTCCATTTTTTTCTTTAAATATAACAGTATTTTTTTGTCTCCCTCAAACCATTTCTGAGCAGATAGGACAGGGAGAATTTAGAAGTCAGAGCATTGGGAAGCAGATGTAGCTCAAGTGATTGGGCTCCCATCTACCATATAGGAGGTCCAGGGTTCAATTCCCGGGGCCTCCTGGTGAAGGCGAGCTGGCCTGCACAGGAGTGCTGGCCTGCGTGGAGAGCTGGTGCAGCAAGATGGCACAACAAAAAGAGACACAGGGAAGAGACAATAAAAGACACAGCAGACCAGGGAGCTGAGGTGGCACAAGAGATTGAGTGCTTCTGTCCCACTCCGGAAGGTCCCAGGATTGGTTCCCGGTGCTGCCTAAAGAGAAGACAAGCAGACACAGAAGAACACACAGAGAGCAGACAATGGGGTGTGTGTGTGGGTGGAATAAATAAATAAATCTTAAAAAAAAAAAAAAAAAGGGCAGAGCATTCAAAAGAGGAAATGTAGTCTCCAGCATTTACTTATTCCTGTTTCTCACTCTCAAAAGGTTGGAAATAAAAATCAGGAGAAGAAAAAAGTCAAATACATATTTTGGGTGTGTTTCGGGTTCTTTTTTTAAAAAAAAGATGGTATACTACCCATGCAAGAGATCTGAACAATTCTCGGAAGACTAATTAAATTTTAAAAATTGTAATTAGGTACAAAGTTTACATATTGTAAAATGGGTCACTCAAACATAAAAAGTAAATCCAAATTTGTCTCCTTCCTATGTCCTATAAAGAAGGACATTCTCAACATAAGGAAGTAAATGGAAAAACAATGTTCATTTCATGGTGTTTCTAAAATCAATCAAAAGTGGGGAAAAACAATTTATATCTCAAATTAGATTTCAAATGAGTAAGATTTACATGATGTAGCAAAAGCTCTTTTCTAATAAAGGATGGGCTTTCTTTTTGATGCTAGGCACACACAATACATTTGTAGGAAGAAAAACTGATTATTTCTTATGCCCAGAGGCACTGACCTTTGCATTTGCTAGAGTTTAAATGAACTTTAAACAACATTCAAGGGCCATCCCTGTATTAGCACATTCTGATGTTTAACATTTTCTCAGTATAGTAATAAGAGCAGCTTATGGAGATGTTAACTTAGTTGTGTTTGGGGCCCTGGATTTGAGAGGTGGCTGACAATGCAAGTAGGTAGAGAGCCTTAAAACAACAACAAAAAAAACCCCCAAAACCTTACATTTTTTAAACAAATCCATTTTATTGATACATATTAATGAAGCATAAATCCATCTAAGGTATACAATCAATGGTATCTGGTATAATCACATAGTTGTGCATTCATCATGTCAATCATTATTAGAGCATTTTCATTATTCCAATAATAATAAACAGACAAACCTCATCACCTCTGTCTCTCTATGCTTCCCCTGCTGTACATAGCTACTATTCTGATTCTGTCTCTCTAGTTTGTTTGTATTTATATTTTGTAAAAGCAGTCCTATATATTTGTATTTCACATGAGGTTTCACTATGCTATACAGTTCCATGTTACATTTTTTAGCTCTTCTAGTAATATACATGACCTTAGACTTTCCCTTTCAACCGCTGTCATATCCATATAATAACATTGCCAGTTTCCAACACTATAATGTGCTTTCACCTTTTCTATTCATTTCCAAATATTAACACACACCTTTTTACCAATTCTGCACAAGTTAACCCTAAGTTTTCCATTCTCTAAACTCATTCTATTTTCTGATGATCCATATTCAAGCTATTTACTCCATAAGATTACACAATATATTTAGTTCATAATACTGCAGTCATACAATATTTGTCCTTTTGTGTCTGGCTTGCTTCACTCAACATAATGTCCTCCAGGTTCATCCATGTTGTCCTATGTTTTATGACTTCACTTCTTCTTACAACTGCATAATATTCCATTGTGTGTATATACCACAGTTTGTTTATCCATTCATCGGTTGATGGACGCCTGAGTTGTCTCCATCTTTTGGCAATCGTGAATAACACTGCTGTGAACATCAGTGTGCAGATGTCTGTTCGTGTCATTGCTCTCAGTTCTTCTGGGTATATACCCAATAGCAGTATTGCCAGATCACATAACAAATCTATATTCAACTTCTTTAGGGACTGCCAAACAGTCCTCCATAGTGGCTGTACCATTCTGCATTCCCACCAACAGTGAATAAGTGTTCCTATCTCTCCACATCCTCTCCAACACTTGTAGTTCTCTGTCTTTTTAATAGTGGCCATTCTGATAGGTGTGAAATATCTCATAGTTTTGATTTGCATTTCCTAATTGCTAGTGATGTTGAACATTTTTTCATGTGTTCTTTTGCCATTTCTTTGGATAATTGTCTATTCAAGTCATCTCATTTTTTAATTGGGTCGTTTGTCTTTTTATTGTTGAGTTGTAGTATCTCTTTATGTATCATGGATATTAAACCCTTATCAGATATGTGATTTCCAAATATTTTCTCCCGCTGAGTTGGCTGCCTTTTCACCCTTTTGACAAAGTCCTTTGAGGTGCAAAAGTGCAAAACCTTACATTTTAATTAAAAAACAAACAGATTTTCCCCAAGTTTTTGTTTTGAAAACTTTCAAACTACCTAGCTTCATCAATTAACATTTTGTCACATTTATTTTCTCTCTCTCTCATTCTTTGTGTATGTACATATGTGGGTCTATATATCTATACTTTTCTCTGTACCATTTTTTGGTAATTTGCAGACATCATATTTCACATACTTTAGCACCCATCTCCTAAGAATGTCTTACATAACCACATTGCCTTTATTATTCCTTAATAAATCATTGACAATTTCATAGTATCACCTAATGTCTATGTTCAAATTTTCCCAATTGTTCCAAAACTGTATTTTGAACTATAAGAAAAGATTCATTTGATATAAATCCTGCGTAAAAAGGAAAATGTTGTAATTATTAAACTAATACACAGTAAGATCCTGAAAATGTAAGGAAACTGCTGCCATATTTAAAAATAGCAATATACTTAATAATAAATAGATCTTCCTAAGCATCTTCCAAAGTTGGCAATGGAGGGTGAATTTCTATGAGAGGAGAAGTATCTAGACCAACTGCCCCCAAAATCCTGGTCCCTATGATTCCCTAATTGACAATAAGCCAGGCTGCTTTTTCTGCAAACAAAAAAATATTCAATCAATATTTGCTTTAATAATTGCTTAGAGCAATATAAAATAAAAGACAAAAACTGAGGTGCAAACTCAATAAACCTTTCAGACTAAACTTCAACTGTTATGTATTATTGCTTTAAACTTCATCCTCTCTATTCTGCTTTAAGAGCTTTGTATTCTTGGAATGTTTTTTGGCAGCAAGTAAGAGAATTCTGGACTAAAAGCATTTTAAAGAGTATGAATTTACTTTCACATGGACCAGATTTCCAAATGTAGATGGCCTGTGTTGGTTCAATTACTCAATGATGCCAAGGCTCTGAGTCAGCATCTCTGGATTCTCTTGACCTCCCCCTGACGGTCTTAAGACGGCTGCTGCATTTCCAAGCATCATTTACATCCCCACAAAATCAGGCAGCAGAGGCTGGCACAGGCAGGGAGGCTCTCCTCATTTGCTCCCCTTTTTTGAAAGGAGAATATCTATTTCCCAGAACCCTGCTCACTGGCATTCCTTTTTTGGTCAAAAATGGGTCACGTGGGTAGCCCTAGACTAGGACCAAGGATCTGTACCTGATACCTCAACAAGTCGGATGCTGTTTACAGAAAGAGGAGGACTGGCTACTGGGCTGACAATGAATGGCACCTTCCACAAACCTTGCCCTTTTTTCTTATATATACTTCTTCAAATGTGGAAATACCCTTGTTCCCTTGGCCTGACTTCTCCTGCCCAGCAAACTAGTTGGCATTTTTCTTCTAAAGTCCATGTCACTGAGATTGTTGGTTGCATGGACTTTTTTTCCTGCTAGTCAGCAGTTATATTTTCCCTAACTAGCTGGTTTCTCTCCTAAGAGAGAACCAACTGGACTTTGTTGGTATCAGGAAAGCCTTCAAATACTTTTTCCTTGAATCAGTTATTTCAACCTTGCTCTACTAAATCAGAAACAAACAAAAAAATAATAAAATGTATATGTCCATGGATTTACTCTTTTTATAAGAGTAAATAATCTTATATAAGATCACCCTATATATCTTTTAAGTATATAATGTGAAGAACTTTACATTAAATTCTTTACTAATTATGTTTTCTGGAAATTAATTCAATTATTTTAATGCATTTGACATGCTGGGAGCTGGACATGGTGATGGGCACTGGGATACAGCACTGAACAAGACAAACATGAAATTTCCTGAACTTGCAGTTTTTTGGAGTAACAGACAAAAGTACCAATTGTGCTGCATATTAAACCTTTTCCCTTGACTCTTGTTAAGGGTTGTTTTAGTTTGCTAAAGGCTGCCAGTGCAATATACCAGAAATGAGTTGGCTTTTATAATGGGAATTTATTAGGTTAAAATCTTACAGTTCTGAGGCTGGGAAAAATGTCTAAATCAAGGCATCAGGTGAAGCTTTCTCCCTGAAGGTTGGCTGCTGGAGATCCTGGACTCCTGCCACATGGCAAGGCACAATGGCTGCTCTGCCAGTCTCTGCCTTCTCCATGCTGACTTTCTCACCGAGATTAGCTGTGGGTGAACAGGCACTTGACAGGGAATAATGGCAGAATCAGCTCATATCTCCCTTCTCCTCTGGTCCTCATTGCTATCAGCTTCGGGCTGTTCCATCTGTGGCTTTTCTCTCTCCCAGGTTCATTGATTTATACTTCTGGAGGCTTCTTTCTGTCTCTGTGGCTTTTTATCCTGTGTATGTGGCTTTTATTCCTCTGCTTATAAAGGACTCCAGTAAGAGGATTAAGGATTAAGACCCTGTATTAGTTAGGGTTTTCTCGGGAAACAGAATCAACAGGAGATATCCGTCAATAATATGAGATTTTAAAAGAGTTTCTCACGCAACCGTGGGGATGCACAAGTCCAGGCTCCACAGGCAGGCTGCAAACCAGTGGCTCCGATGAAAGTCCAACAAAGGGTCGTTGATGAGTTTCTGGGAGAAGTTGCCTGTCCAACGAAGAGCTGGGAAATTCTTTCTGAATGTTGAAATCACTTCCCCTTTTAAGCCATTCAACTGATTGAATAAAAGCGCCAGCCATTGATGATGTAATCTCCCTGATTGATGCAGATGTAATCAGCCATCCATGCAGTAAACTCACTGGTAATTGAAGTCCATAAATGCTCTTGTATTACAATTAGCCCAGGGCTTGTTGGAACAAACACCTGGACACAATTACCTGGCCGAGTTGACACATTAACCTAACCATTACAGACCCATTCTGGGGAGTGGATATAGCTCAAGTGGTTGGGCACCTGCTTCCCACATACAAGGTCCTGTGTTCAATCTCTGGTACCTCCTAAAAACAAACAAACAAAAAACCCAGCTCTCATTGGGGGGCAGATGTAGCTCAATGGTTGAGTGCCTGCTTCCCATGTACAAGGTCCTGGGTTCAAGCCCCTCTACCTCCTAAAAATGCAAAAAGACCCATTCTGGGCTATACCCTAGCCAATCAAATGGCCCTTTTCTGATCTAATCTAATCAAAGTTTCACAATAGGTTCAATTTAAGAATATAATTTCCTGGGGTCCATAAAAGACTCAAACCAGCACAAGGGTAAAAACTTTACCTAAGCCCCCCAAATATTTAAAGTGTAATGAACTAAACTTTTCCCCCCAATTTTTACTAGAACTTTTGTAGATTTACAAAAACATGCAGGAAGTACAAAAGTTCTCATATTCCGCCTCACATACACACACAGTTTTCCCTATTATTAGCATTGTGCATTAGTGTGGTACTTTTGTTGTAATTCATGAAACAATATTATTATAATTATGCTATTAACTTTAGTGTACTGTTTACATTATGTTGTACAGTTCTGAGTTATGTGTGTGCAGTAACTTATATACAACCTAATTTTCCCCTTTTTCGCTTTTCAAATATATAATTCAGTGGTGTTAATTATATATGCAAAGTTGTGCCTCCATCACCATCATCCATTGTCAAACATTTTCTGTCAACCCACATAGAAATTCTGTACCAATTAAGACTTAACTCCCCATTCCCTGTCTCTTGGCCCCTAGTAGCCTGTATTCTACTTTCCGACTACATGAGTATGCTTATCTTGCTTATTTCATATGAGATCACAAAGTATTTGATTCTTTCTCTCTGGCTTATTTAACTCAACATGATGTCTTCAGCATTCATGTAGTAGCATGCATCAGAACTTCATTCCTTTTCACAGCCAAATAATATTCCATTGCATGCTTATCCATTCATAAACAATTTTGTTTATTCATTTATAAACAAATTGGATAAATGGGTTACTTCCACCTTTGTGGATTGTGAATAATGCCACTATAAATATTGTTGTATAAATGTCTGTTTGAATCCCTGCTTTTGAGTATATATCTAGAAGAGGGATTGCTGAGTTACATGGTAATTCTATACTTAACTTTCTGAGGACTCTCCATACTGTTTTCCCCAGTGACTGTACCATTTTATATTACCAGCAATAATCTATGAGTGTTCCTTGTTGTAATTCAACGTGGAGGTAGACGGTGCCGGGAACGATCCAAAGAAAGATTGGGATCAGGGGACCTCACTCCATGAGGAATGCAGGCAAGTTTATTTAGATTGAAGCTGCTTTTTATACTACAAAGCTGATAACAAAAGTAGGGAGTTCTTCACTAATTTCTCAGCTTGGTGTATGAGAGCGCTACCTGTTTGTGAGTTCCCAGACAAACTTTCCTGGGAATTCAGACAATAACATCTGTGTGGGGAGTTCATTCTGCTCTGCCTCCTCCCACTGATATCTGCAGTATGCAGTGTCCTTGGAGACACTTACTCTCTGCCAGCAAGCATGCTTTTTGAATGCTTAACCCTTTATGCTCTGACTCTCAGCATCTTCTCCACAGTTCCTATTTCTCCACATCTTCTCCAGCAATTGTTGTTTTCCATTTTTTTAAATAGTAGCCATTCTAGTGTTGTGAGACGGTATCTCATTTAGTTTTGATTTGCATTTCCCTGATGGCTAATGACTTTGAATTTCTTTTCATGTGTTTATTGGCCATTTGTATATTTTCTTTGGAAAAACATCTATTCAAGTCCTTTTGCCGTTTTTTAAATGGGTTATGTGCCTTTTTGATATTGAGTTGTAGAAGTTCTTTATGAATTCTGGATGATAACAAGCTCTCTGGGTGACTATTATGCACCCATAAGATGGAGAACTAGAACTCTGATGGTTAAAACAAGATAATGAGTGCCTGGATTTTAGTAAGCGCTTAATAAATGGTGGCTGTGATGACAGAGGGCATGGAATGCTGAGATGGCAAACATCCCTGCTAGTTTCCACAGCACATAGGCAGTCTAGTTGTATCCATTCTATACTCTGAAGTTGGCCCCTACCAGAGATGTCTGCCAGCTGCTGTCACAAGAAAAGTCAGACTATTTTCCCCTTGGTTTCTGCAACTTTCTCAAAGTGTTCCTTCCAAGGGATGGAATACAGTTATCAAATGTATTTTCAAAGAGCATTTACTATGATGGAAAATGTTTAGTATACAATATTAACCTTAAACAACAGGATGTTTGATATGATCCCCATGTGGTTAAAAAAATGACACAGCATAATTTTCTAAGATACTAATTTTTCTCTACTAGCAATTTTGCATTTTTCTTCTCTCAGTCAAGAAGAGGACAGATTTCCCTATAGAGCAAAGTTTCTGTGCTAGGGTAGAAAGCAAAATTTGCCTGCAAACCACCTCCTTTTCTAGCTTTTGTTTCCAAGAGCCTGAGCCGTTGAGGTAATTGTGCTAGGGGCCTCCAAGAAAGATGTCAAGAGAAAAGGAATGTCCCTGAGAGGAGAACTTCCTCTGAAACTAAGAAGAGATACCATGAACTCTGGAGGAAAGAGATGTTTGTGGGTCCCTGTTAGGGATTGAATCATGTCTCCACAAAAGACATGTTCAAGTCCTAGCCTCCCGTCCTGTGGGTGTGAACCATTTGTAAAGAGGGCCCTTGAAGATGTTTTCAGTTAAGGTGTAGGCAAACTGAATGAGGGCAGGCCTATAGTTGAAGTCCTTATAAGCAAAGGAAATTGGATGTGGACGCAGAAGACAGAGGAGAGAAAGGCAGAACCACCATCAGAATGCTGCAAACGTCAGAGACAACATGGCTGATGTCTTGATGTTGCTCTTCTTGCCTCAAAAGCTTTGAGTGAATACGTTCCTGTTGCTTCAGCGAACCAGTTCATGGTATTTGTCATAGCAGCGCTGGCAAACTAGGACAGTCCCCACGGAGGAGGTCAGGCCTCACAGCACTCTCAAGAAACCTCTTCTAATATCAAATCTTTTCTCAGACTTCTCATCTTTCATAGACTGGAGGTGCTAAGGGTACACTCCAGTTTTCTACCATCTCCTTTTGCAAGTCTTGCATTGTATTCTCAATTTTCCTTTGGAATGTGGTACCTATCATCTTGAGACCTCAATAAAAATTTTATGTCCTGGTACATACATACATACAAATATCGAAAAAACTGGAAACAAACCCACCAACTTGTTTTCTAAGGTTGTAAGTAGATGGTAGCAGCATAGGCAATTTTAATTTTTTCTCTATATTTGTTTGTAATTACTGATGTTTCAACAATGAGCAATAATCAGAAAAAGTGCTATGTTCTGTTTTAGAGAATTTCCCCACTCTAGCATTAAATGTCTTTTTTCCTTACTTACACTACTCTTACTAAAATGTCTTTTTCTCTGAGATCAATTCCTCAGCCACACTTTGCTCTTGCCACTTTCCTCTCTGCGCTGTCTTACTTTTCTTTATGACCCTCCAGCACACATCAGAGAAGCTAAAGGTGTGATTTTTGAAATGAACCTACCTTGGGAATGCTCAAGATTTTCTTTTTAACATCAGCAGAACTATAAAGTATATTTTCGAACTGTACAGTTATAGCACCAACTAAATAACAGAGCCATCTGCCCCTGAACTGAGAGAACAAGTTATAATGTGCTGGTCCCTGGAGATCCACAAGGATAAACAAGAAATGATCTTTTTAAAAGGGGCTATTGGCAAACATCCCTATCAACAATTCCCAAATGATAGAATTTGGCCATCAAATATTATCTGGTGCCATCTAAGAAATAATTGAAAGCTAATGCCCAAGAACATTTAAAAATCCCAGATGTCTACCTAAACAATTTCAATTTTAGAGGCTCTCTTTCTACACAACATTAGGGTAGACTCACTATCTTGGGAAATGAATGCATTTTGAAAATTATGTAAGTACACTAGCCTAGGCCATGGGTGCATTCGGTATTCCATTCACCAGGTTGTAGTGACGTTTTTGTTTGTTTGCTTTTTATTTGAGAAGTTGTGAGTTAACAAAACAATCATGCATACCATACAGGATTCCCATACATCTGACCCACCACCAACACCTTACATTGTTGTGACACATTTGTTACAAATGGTGAAAGAACATTGTCATAACTGTTATCGTCCATTGCTTATATTTGGTGTTATTTTTTTCCACAAACCATCCTATTATTATTATTATTATTATTTTTTTAAAGATTTATTTATTTTATTTATTTATGCCCCCCTTGCTGCTTGTGCTGCTGTGTCATTCACTGCGTGTCTTCTCTGTGTCTGCTTATCTCCCCCTTGCTGTGAGGTCTTGCCACATCAGCCCACGGCGCCGCGCGAGCTGGCCTTCCCTCACAAGGAGGCGCCGGGAAGCGAACCCGAGGCCTCTCATATGGTAAACGGGTGCTCTATCCATTGCGCCACACCCACTTCCTGCCATGAGGTTGCTGCATCAGCCCACTGCACCGCTCAGGCCGGCGTGCCCTCACAAGGAGGCCTCGGGACGAGAACCCGGGCCTCCCATATGGTAAACAGGGGCTCTATCCACTGAGCCACACCCGCTTCCCCATCCTATTATTAACACCATGTATTCATTTTGTATATTGGTTATAGTTTATGAGAGAAAGTTCTCATATTTGTACTATTAACTACAGTCCATCACTCACCCCGGGGTTCACTGTTATATGGTCCTATGCCTTGTATAATCCATCCAAAGTATACACTCAGTGGCTCTCAGTTTCATCAAGAGCTGTACTGCTATCAGCTCAGTCTATTTCAGAACATTTTCATTACTCCAAAAGGAAAAATCCCATACTCCCATGGACCCCCCATTATTGACCCTTAGCATTGATGTAGTGCCATCTTTGCCATTGTTGTAAAAATATTACCATATTACCATTAACTATAGTCTATACATTATATTAGTTGTATTTTTCCCAGGTGTCTTCATATTCTTAATACCTTGTAATTGAGGAACATCCTTGTATTTGTACTATTAGCCACAATCATCATCTACCACTGAAATCACTATGTTATTCAGTCCCTAGATTATCCTCTAGCTTTCTTTGAATTGACATTAACCTTCATAGACTACCCCTTTCGGCCACAATCACATTTATAAATTAGCAGTGTTAATTATACTTACTATAATGTGTTATCATCAGCTCTAACCATTTCCCCACATTTACAATCTCCCTTACTAAACATTCCATACTCTATAGTTTATTTCCATGAGTTTTCTCCTCGTATTTAGTTCACATTAGTGAGACCAAACAATATTTGTCCTTTTGTGTCTGACTTATGTCACTCAACATAATATCATTGAGGTTCATCCATGTTGTCTTATGCATACAAAGTTCATTTCTTCTTATAGCCGAATAGTATTCCATCTATGTATAGGCCACATTTTGTTTATCCATTCATCATGTTTGTTTGTTTTTTAGGAAGAGAATTTTAAAAAACAAGCAAGAAACACCTTTGAATTTTTCACTAAAAAAGGGCTGGTTGCTTCCCCAACTGACCTCCCATTCTCTCCCCAGTCGCTAGCAACTACTAAAAAGCTGTTTGTCTTTATAGTTTTGCTTTTTCTAGAATGTCATATAAATGGAATCATACAGCATATAGCCTTTTGAGTCTGGCTTCCTTCACTTAGCATAAACCATTCGACATTCTTCTATGTTCTTGCATGTATCAGTAGTTTGTTGCTTTTTACTGTGGAATAGTTTTTCATTGAATGAATGTACCACAATTTGTTTATCCATTCACCAATTAAAGGCCATTTGGGTTGTCTCCAGTTTGAGGTTAGTAGGAATAAATCTATAAACTTTCATGAACAGATTTTTTTTTTTAAAGATTTATTTATTTACTTTATCCATTTTAAAACCCCCCTTCCCCATTTGCTGTTTTTTGTGTCCATTTGCTGGGCAATTCTCTGTGTCTGTTTCTGCCATCTCTTCTCATCCTCCTCCTCCAGTCTTCACCAGGATTCGATCCTGGAGA
>JAQZBX010050871.1:0-12367 GCA_029593785.1 Cabassous unicinctus | reverse complement strand
GATTTTTCAAAGTTTGATCATCCCTTCCTTAAATGGTTTCTTACAACCTATGATCCTCAGATTCTGATTTTTCAAGAAAGAAGCTTCTGTTGTTATCACCTCTTGAGGCTTTGATGAAAGGGGTCCTGAAGGCACAGGAGATGATGCAGACTGCCGCCTGGTGCCATCAGCAGCGGTGGTTGCTTGGGCTGACCTCTCCCCGGGGCTGTCAGGAGACACGACAGGTGCTTGGCACAAGGCAAGAGCTCAGTAAAGGTTAGCAATTATTTTTATTGTTGCTATTAAATGCCAGTGTGCATAGATACGCTGTAAAATGAACAGGATAATCTAAATGGAATTTGTTTCTTTTATTTCTTCCCTTGCAAATTGCTTTTGTTGTTTTGTTGCTATTCTTTGGTTTTTTGTTTTTTATATATGTATACATGTATTTGGAAGTGGGGGGTACATCTGGGAGATTTAATGAAGTGGTACAGTGATGTGTTCAGTTTTTACATCACAGCTCATGCACGTTCTGAAATCTGTGAAGAAATATGCCACAGGCCGATGCTAGCATATAATATGCCCCCCAGAAAATGTTGTTATCAACAATAACAACTGATATCCCTTTTCTTCTAAAAAAAGTATCTGATGTTATACTATTTTTTCTTACAGTGTTTCTGAAAAGGCCAAAGCATATCACCAACTCAGTCATTTCAGTAAAAAATCCAGATAGTGAATCCAAGTAGTCATGGAAGGAATTCAGTGAAACTGAATATCTTGTCATCATGGAGCAGTGGCATCCTTTGAGTGTTTGTCTTTTAGTGAGGTAGCCCTTAGCATTTACAACCCATATATCCATAATAGTTCAGGT
The DNA here is from genome assembly GCA_029593785.1 of Cabassous unicinctus. Classification (NCBI taxonomy): domain Eukaryota; kingdom Metazoa; phylum Chordata; class Mammalia; order Cingulata; family Chlamyphoridae; genus Cabassous; species Cabassous unicinctus. Next base: position 11,517 of record JAQZBX010050871.1, on the reverse strand, counting down.
GCGTTGTAAAAAGAGCAAGTTTCAAAATACTATGTGTAGTACGGTCTGGTGTGTGTAAAATAATAATAATACACGTGAGGGTGGCTCGTGCATAGGAAAACGCTCTGTAACAATACACTGTTGACTGCAGGGGGGAGTGGGGAAACTTCAGCTCATTTTACATGTTATTTTTTTTATTATAATGAGCTTATATTTATTTTGAAAATGACTAAAACTACTGAATCTGAGTTACGCAGGTGAATGCCCTTTCCTTTCAGTGTGCTTTGGTCTCAAGTCAGATTTCATAGTCTGATTTAGATGTTTGCTTCAGATATCCCGTGTTAAAACCCCAAGGTTTGACTTTGCTGAGCCCTCTCCCTACAGAGCCCTTCATTCCGAAATTAAATAGTTGGTCCAGTTTTCATGCTTGTTAACATTCCCTGGAAACGACCATGGAAGGGACAAAAAGCCTAAAGGAAAGGCTGAGTCCTTTATCTGTCAGAAAATCTTCCACTTATAAGTTTCAGTCGAGACCGCAAAACAAAACAAAACAAAATGGCCAAATGACATTTGTAGGCATGCAAGAATAAATGTAAAGTCTGTATAAGAACCGTTTTTGTTTTCTGTGCAAGACTCAGTCTTGCTTAGTTGTACAAGAGAGAGCTGCCTCACCTCTCTGTACAAGAGATACTGCCCACCTGACTCTCCTTTCAGTTCGAAGGGGGGGCTGGGCCAGTTAGTGCACATAAAGCAGTTCCGCTGAGGGCTCTTGGAAGATGCCCCAGTCCGGGTGCCTGTCCCCCAGTCCTGTCCTTGCCTGGTTGCTGAAATCGGATCCCTGGTCCTCTCTCTCCCCTGGACGTAGTTTGTCTTGGTACGCTGCTGCTAGATACACTTGGAAATAGAAAGCAAGCCTGAGCCCTTGAGTTTCTCTCTCGATGTCATCTTTACTTTCTTGAAACGGTCCATGACTATGACCTATGCATATTCGTATTTATACAGGTAAAATATGAATCCCAAAGTAGAGCTTGGAGTGTCTCAAAGTACCAGACACTTGTACTGCACATAGTAGGACTGTACCGTGTGCTATGGCAAGCTCCATTTTTGGAAATTTTGTGAGTGCTTAGGATTCATGAATTACCAATTTTGATGATATTCGACAGAACCATACGCAGTTGGTGTGTTTTTCTTTTGAATGCAATGTTCTTCAGCAAGGGGATCTTAGAATGTTTTTTTTCTTCTTCTTTGATCTGCAGGAAAGATTTGTTTATGTTTAACTTCTTCATCTGCTATAAGAATTAGTTACTGAAGATTTACTGATATAATGTGGTCCCGATGGGATTCAAACTCAGGCAGCATGGTGCACGGCCGTTGCTCTCACCAACCATATAAACAATCCGAGTTTTTCTGGATAGGTGCTGCTCACCTGCTGCTTTCTGTTCATCCAGATGCTTTGTATTTCTCTGCTCATAATTATTCAATAATGGCATAAGACTAGAAATTGTATACTTTTATCCCCAAAGTCGTTTATAAAAATATGAAGACCTGTCCCAACTCTGACCCCCATTGTTAATAGTTCTCTTTCCAGAGAAATTCCTGGTTATTCTTATTCTTATCTTCTATTTCTTTTCCCTATAACTTTAGTTTCTGGTGGCATCTTCATTAGCAGCTCATGGTCTTCAGTAAATTTCCCAGTTTGTGTGTGTGACCTGCTTGAATACTACTCTTTTAGTACTCCACTCTACTGCAAATATGTGAAGCTCCTTACTGTTTCTAGCATTTACAAAATTTTAGATGGTAACAGAAAATTGAGATATTAAAGTAGAATAAGATGTCGTCCCTGTACTTGCTGACCTCTGGAACACATTGAGCCAAACAATACAGAGTAAATTACTAAATTGACATTTTGCTGCATTAGCAACTTTGGAGAAATTAATGTGGCTTTGGAGACACCTGAGAAGACTTTGTGCCAAAGGTGCATCTTTGCTATATATGGGTATTTGGTTCCTCAAAAAAAAAAGGCTCAATTTAAGTCCAGTATACATCCATCATATACGTAGTGTAGAAAAAGACCGGAAGGAAGTGCTAGAATGCCAACCCAGAGGCAGAAGCTCATGTAGTGACTCAGAGCTGGAAGTCATGAGCCAGAACATACCCCACTCTTTCTCTTACTGCCCCTGGGCCCACATAACTAAAAGTTACTTAACCTCTCTCTGTCTCAGTTTCCTCATTTGTAACAAGGAGGATAATAATGGTACCTAGCTCAGAGGCTTATGTGGATTAAATTAATTAATATATGTAAAAAGCTTAGACCTACATGGTGCTCAGTAGACTCATTAATTGCTCCATAAATGTTAGTAATTATTGGGTATATTCGAAAAGTAAGATTAGGGGAGATTTTATTTTCTTCTTCATAGTCTCATAGTTTCTGTGTTTTCACAATGAGTATGTGTGACTTTAATAATCAAAACAAAACTATTTTTAAAGTAGAGGCTTTCAGTAGAATTCTTAAAATGTACAAACCGCAGGTAAGTTATACTTAGATGACTGGAAAACCATTTAGAGCATATGTTTTCATGAGGCTAAGCAACATTTTTTGCTGACATACAATTCAAATTTCTGATTAACTTCCATAAATGGAATAAAAAGGTTCCCATAAATTCCCAGACCTCTTTGCATCTCAGTGGCCACTGGAGGTTCTGAGGGTAGAGAGAGGGAAAATCAGGTGTAATACTGGGGCATTTTCGGGACTTGGGAATCGTCTTGAATGGCATTACAACGACAGATACAGGCTGTAATATATCTTGCCATAACCTACAGAATTGTGTGGGAGAGAGTGTAAATTACAGTGTAAACTATAATCCATGCTTAGTGGCAATGCTCCAAAATGTGTTCATCAATTGCAGTGAATGTACCACACTAATGAAAGACGTTAATGTGGGAAAATGGGGGAGGTGTGGGGAGCAGGGCATATGGGAATCCCCTATATATTCTCTGTAACATTTATGTAATCTAAATATCTTTCAAAGAATAAAAAAATGAAAAAAAGTAATGTTCATTAGGATAGATTATTTCTGTTTATTACTTGTAACAGTAAAGCCTGTTTTAAGAATTGGACAAGTATCTCAGAAGATAACTTAATTAGCTGCCTTTTTTCTGGAAAATACAGTTTTCATACTTCTGCCAATAAATTTTGTACTTTTGGTGGAAATAACTTTCTGCCAAATTTATTTAAGCCAATCATTTATTATATTTTTGTGCCTTATCATTGTATAAAATACCATATATGCCCAAATATAAGGTGATTCCCTCATTTGCCTAATGAGAAGATTAAAAAAAAACAAATGTTTTTTATTGAAGGGACCAAACTGAATATGTAAACTTTGGAGATCCAGTTGACATAGTCAAATGCCATCTCCTAATATAAAATTAATCCAGCTATATATGTATTTAGAATGAGATAAACCACATATAAAACTACTAGGCCAAATTAGAAACACTGCTTTTTTACAGTCACATTTCATGAAACAGTTTTATTAAAACTTCACCTGCATAGTCCTTATCAGTGTCTTTCATCTCATGAGAGTTACTCTTTTCATTGAACACTCTCGCTGTGTAACAAAACCACCCCCAAATTTGTTGCTTAACCCAATGATTGGTTATTGCTCATGATTCTGTATGTTATCTGGGTGCTCTTCTGCTGGCCTCGCTTGGGCTCACCCACGTCAGGGCTGGAATGCTGGCTTGTCCCAGGTGGCCTTCCTCAGGTATCTAGCAGTTGGTGCTGGGTGTTGGCTGGCCCCGCCCTCTCTGCACAGGCTTCTTTCTGTGGCAGCCTCAGAGCATCAAGAGGACAAAGTTGACAGCTCAATGCCTCGAGACCTCACTCAGAAGCCACACAAAGTCATTTCCCCCACATTTTGTTGGTCAGAGTTAATTAGAAGGCCAGCACAGTGAGGAAATAGACCACTTAATGGGAGGAACAGCAAAGAATTCATGTCATTTTTAATCCACTACAAACTCATTTTTTAAAACTCATTCTCTCTAGTGACTTCTGTAAACTTTGCAAACTTCCTTTGATTGATAGTGTTCCAAACTAGAATGTCTTCTCTAAACAATCTTTTGGAGGTTCAACACAGTAATTAGAGAGTGACCTGCAAAAAACTTAAGGACTGAAATGTGAGGGGACTGCCTGTTCTGAGAAATCATGATCTCACATTGCATTTTAGTAAATGCAGTAAACAAAGTCAGTGCTTCAGACCCATGGAGAGACATAAGGGATTTGTTAGCCTTGAAGGAGGGGGACAGATTTGCAGAGGTGGAGGCGCCCCAGGTAAGGAGGAACAGTGCTGTGTGCTATTATTATCAAAGCCCATGGAGCTCTTTTATAAAAATAGAGTTTCTTTGGGGATATGCTCCATTGCAGCAAAATAGTTTGGCCAAAGTATGTCTTTGTGTAAACAACTAGATTAAGGAACAAAAGAGACACCTTAGGAACACAGTGAACCCTCCAGAGGAGGAGTCATCACATCACTGCAATTATCAAACATTTCATGTGCATCAGTTGCACTTCCATGAGGGCTTAATTACCAGGTCTTATAGTTTGCCTTTACCTACATCATTGTATAAAATTAAAACCAGATGAAAACTCAAATGTTCTATGCAGGATAAAAATGGATGCAAATCAAAGCTCAGAAACTCTTAAGTGCTTTATATTACTGAAGGTTAAATGCATTGCCTTGCAAAAGGAAAGATCAGGAAACTATACTGACTGAGCAATAGGTTCAAGAAACCACAAAGGAAAGGACTCAACCTAATAAATAGATTTTGTAAATGCATAATGCACAGTGTAAAAGGCAGTCTGTAATCTTAATGAATTATATTTCCTATAAAAGCATACCAGGTAAATACATGTAATTGGAATCGCTGGAGTTCTGGCTAAGCTCATTTTGTCAACCTTCAAGAAACTGTATTGCTTTTTTGAGAAGTATTATTTTGATTTGAAAACGCTTTTCTTTGCCAGTGAGAAGTAGTACAATATTTACAGAAAATGAGACAACCACATTGAACTTGAAGTGTGTGCAGTGCGTGTTTGTTCTATGCAAGAAAATAAAAAGTCTCTGTTTTTCATTAAGAAGCAATTAGAAGTTGTCTTTGGTGGCTGCTGGAAAACAGATGCAAGACTCCTAGAAGTCGGAAATGTAAAATGGAGGTGGAAAGTTAAAGTAGAATGCATCATTATATGAACTAGATCTTCAGGTAATGGTCCAGGGCTAGGACAAGTGAACACAGTTTGTATTTCCAGTTGAAAACTTGCCTCATGGACTCCATGACCATGTCCCACTTATTTTGGTCCAGAGGCCTGTGTTAGAATTCACGGGGATTGAGTTACTGCGTTGAACATGAAACTTGGAAGAAAGACCTTCTGTTACCTCTTAAAGAAAATAGTAGTTGAGTCTTTTGGGCCATTCATTAACTAGCATTTTCCACAATTCCAAAGCATTCAGTAGAAGGAGGAAAGACAAGGCTGTCTCTCGGAATTTGTGTCTGTGCCATGCCCAGTATTGACACATTGCTAAATATTCAGTTCATCATTGTAGATTTAAGCCACAATCCGGTTTGATTAAAGCAAATTAATTTAATCCAGTTGATTAAAGCAAATTTATCACTGAATCAAGCAAGCTAACTTCTGTAACAGACAGCCCCAAAATTTCAGAGGCCCAGCAGTAAGTATTTATTGCCTGTTCAAGTCAGGGGCCAGATGCAATTCAGCAGGGGCTGGGGGTGGGGGACTCTGTTCTTTGCAACAACTTAGGGACCCTGGCTTCTTCCCTTTTGTGGACCCATCTTCTCTAGGACTTCTGAATTTCTCCACTTGGAAAGAGAGTGAGGATACAAGCAGGGAGGTTTGTATGGACCTGGCCCAGAAGCAATGCATATCATTTATGCCCAAATTCTGTTGGCCAGAACTCTGATGACCTTGACTAACTGTAAGAGAGGCTGAAAAGAGTAGTCTAGCTGAGAGCCCTGAGCAATATTGGTCGGCACTGGCAGGCTTGGTCCTCTTTTCACTTGAAGACCAGGGGAAAAGGGTAGTTGCACGTGAGACTCTCAGACCTAGTTGTCAGTCTTAGCACCAACAATAGGAAGCGTCTCCAGCTGTTCTGGAATGATATTCAGTGAAAATGCCTCTTGCAATACAGAAGCATCTCTGCAAACAGATGTTTCCCATAACATTCAAGACTCCACCTCCTCTACAACCACCACCCTGCAGTAGAGACACTTGGTCATATTTCCTTTGGGGTCCATTTCTTTTCTTGTTTCTGAAGCAGACATTCTTGAGTGTGGAAAACTTGTTCTCCGTGTGTAGAGACCTGCCACCATGGAGGATTTAAGGCTGAAGAGCACGTGTGGCATTCTAGACACAGGGCCGTCTTCCCAGTCTCTAAGTTATGGATATTGACTTAAAGAAACCTTTGTCTCTTACAGTAAGTTCTCAGTGCTCAGGAGTAGAAGCAGCTGGAAATCTTTGTGAAGGAGCAGACGTTTCAGATGTGCGCCTGAGGATTTTTTTCGTTGGCACCACAGATGCTCTGAAATGACGCACATACCTGCCATGCCAGCCAAGCCATGTCCTCAGAGTGTTTGCCCTGGCAGAGGGATGCCTGGGTTCAGGGTGGGCTCTGGACCACCACAGAGGTTACTGCTGGGGCAGCCGGTTGTGGGAACCTTTGTTCCATTGACATCCTGTCAGCCCTTCTTACAAGCAAGGAGAACTTGCTATGAAATACTGAAATCAGAATGCTTTTTCTTCAACTTTTATCCATCAGTTCAATTTAATGAAACTTTCAACATCTCTGGGATGCACACTTGATGCCTGGGAGTCATTAAAGATAGCATATGCCAAGATCTGTCAGGAATGGCTTACTGGAAAGTGGGATGGTATAAACACTTGTATCCACTACCCTGATCAAAAGCTGTGGCCCAGAGAAAGAAATGACAGTTACATTCTTTGTTGTTGTTGTTGTTGTTTTAAGTCAAGTTAGCACCAAAAGAAGATTCTAGCTTTTATATCTCAGGCACATTTATTAAATATGAGGTGTGTGTGTATGTTTTAAGGAGGCCTGTCTAGATCTTATCATATTTTCCTTTATAGTGATGCTATATAATATATAATTACTGAGAAACCACAAATTCATATCCTTGTAAATTCTCCCTTTACCTGCAGTTAAATCCTAAGCTGAGTTACTTCGGGGCATAGCTGGAGTCTGCTCTGCTTGTTTGTGCAGTTTCTCACACATATGGGTGCATAGTAAATACTGTTCTGCAATCACCTGCAAGGTGTACATTGTAAGTGAGGTCTACACTGTACAAGACAACAGATGAATCGAGAATGACAGTTTAGGAAATTCAGGTTATAAGGGTGCAATTACTCTAATTATGGACCTATATGGAGCTGGCCTTGTTTTCATGCTGCACACTGTCCATGTGAATTGTCTGGTGAAACCTTCATGAGATCTCTGCCTCCAAAACCCAGTTCTTTGGATGCCTGTCTTGTTTTTGTTTTTCCTAAGGCCTTTGCTTTCACTTTAAGCTCTGGGAGTGTGAGTTAGGAGTACAGACAGTCCTTGACTGCTTTGGCTGAAATATGTTGACTTTTGTGATTACTAGGCAAATGTATTACTGATGCTTCAGTTAGTCTCCATTCCGGTGTAGAGAGGAAATCTTGGGTCCTCTTAAGTCATTACCAGTTCCTTATTTACTTTTCTTAATAACAGATTGGAATGTGAGGAAGTGAACGATCACTACAAAAATGGGTATCAGTGTGGCCATTTCCACTTAGGCTAAGTTCTGCTGCAGTAACAAACTGCTTTTGAAAATCTCAGAGGCCTGCAACCACAGAGGTGTATTACTTGCTTTCAACCAGGGGGTCAGCAGCAGCCCTGATCCGGAACCCAGCCTGAAGGAGCGGAGCAGCCCCTACCTGGCACATTGCTGATCTCAAGGCAGAAGGAAAAGCCAACGTGCAGAACCAGGGCAGAGCCCAAAAATTCTGCTCAGAGGGACTCACACCTCCCTCCCACTCTGATTTCATTAGCAAAAGAGATACATGATGAAGTCTGATATCAAGGGCAGGGTGGTGCAGTCCTCTCACGGGGAAGGGCAGCAGCAATTCCGAACAATAACACAGTCTGCTGCACTCAACAAGACAAAATTGCTTTTTTCAGTCATGTCCTCTGTAAAGCCAGGAGTGCTTTGCACTGCCTAATAGAGACTGAATGTGGTATTTAATAGACGGAAATGGTATCCTCACTCTTTTCTGAACCTGACTGCCAGAAAGATGACCAAGAATCTTCAGTGTCTAAAGGTGATCTCCCCAAGGCGTGAGCAGACTAGGCGATCCGTGGAAAGTGTTGTAAAACATGGGTTTAAAAGAGAGGTAGGGTTGACCAAGCAATACCTCAGGGATCCTGCCTCTAGGTTCACCAATGCCTTTCTCCTAAGTCTGGTCCGATTTTCCAAACATCCTAAGATCTGGTCATTGCTTTTCCTTGGGTTCTAGAGGTATTTTCCTTTCCATGAGGTGACTGGACTAGTCTGTTCCTTTCACCAGAACTCCCTTTGAGAGTTAATATAATAAAATCAACACTGTGAGATGAAATTAACTAGCTGCAGAATTCACCCCCAAAGATGTGGAAGTATGCCAAATCCCAAAAAGAAGAAATGAACTTTAACATTCACTGGAATGTTCTTCACGTGGAAGAATACTGCAGCTTAGCCAATGGAATAAGTGTGGCTGCAGAATATACTAGGGAGCATCATTCATTCACCCACTCATTCAGTTATTCATTATTACATACCAGGCGTGTTGTAGGGGTTTAGAGGCTACATAGTTGACGTTTACTTTCTCATGGATGTGACTGATAGTTAACTGTCTGTCGTTTTTTACATGTATATTTATTTATTCAAAATTACCTATTGATCAATTATTAGATGCTGGGGACTCAGCAATGGACAAAACAGACAAAGGTCCAGCCCTCCTGTGCTTGCCATTGCAGTGGTAGGGTGAATAGAAAGTAAGCTAATGAACTGGTATCCAAGGTGGTGCTAAGTGCCATGATAAAAAATAAAGGTGAGTGGGGATTGAGTGTGCTCTTGGGTATTGGGTGGGCAGTTTAAGCCTTATTGAAGAAGTGACCTGCAGACAGAGACCCAGAAAGCACTCTAGGGTGAGGGAATAGAAGGTGTCAAGGGGGAACATCCAGTAGCACCATCCATAACCACTTTCTTTGGCTTTCTCTGACCTGAGTTTCTTTCTTTGGGTATTTACACCTTTTAAATACTCTACTCCTTCTAATGCAGAGGTAACAGATGACTTCACAAAGATTTGGGTGGTAACCATGGACATTTGGTATCTCTGCTGTCTGCCCTGTGGAATATGTCAGCTGGACAATTCCAGTAATTCACTCCTGTTCCATGAGGTCTGTGAGAATGCATCCCCACATAAAGCCAGGCTGTTTTATAAAATAAAAAGTTGTCCTGTCAGGTAATGACGTACCATGGACAGATGCTTTTTGCATTTGAGTAGAAAATAGGTAATGGATTGATAGGTGATTAAAAATGCCTGTTTGCAGGATAAAATGGTGAGCTTAGTTCTGCAGCATTCTGAATAATTTTAAGTTTGTTCTAGAAAAGGTTAGAGTACGAGGGTAGAGGTGGAAGTTTTGTGAGGAGGTTGTAACCTTCACAAATGCCCTATTGCCAAGTGAAACTTAGCAAATAAAAATTGCAACTGGTGGGTACACTTATTTTGGATTCAGTTCCTTCTGCTTTAATTTTTTTTTTGCCAAAAATAAATATTAGGGAATATGGACACTTGACTAGGTTAACTTGAGAAAGAGTGCTAGGTGAGGTTGTTGGATTTCTTTCGTAAAATACTTCATTTTTGATCCATTTGATGTTGAAACTTTCTATTCTCTTTGTTCAAACAATGAGAATAAAGTCAACTTGTTAAACATGAAACCTATAGACTTAATGAAGATTCATTAAGTAAAAACTTCTTTCTAATAAAAGTTTCTGGTTTGGTTTATTGTAATTATTTTTAAAGAGCAATTTTGCTTCCAAATACAGTTAGTATTTGCCAGGTTTCTGCCTGTTTCTGGCTAGTACCACGCCATCTAGCAATCATCATGTCGAAGGGCTGAGTCAAAATTAGAAACATGGCCGAAAACAGTATTATTTCTTACTTCATTAGATTATCTCATTGACTCCCAACACAGCAATTTGGCAGTGTGTACCCTAGCAAGGAACTTGTGCTCTGTAATGCCACCTCAGTTATTTGCAGGCCCCCTCCTGCATCATCCTCTTTGTTCCATTGCTGTTTCTGGTTGCAAGGCATGTTAGTAGAAAGCAGGTAGAGTTTAAAGTCCTGCAGAACCAAGGTCAAACCTTGCTACTGCCTGGCGGTGAAAACTCAGACAAGGACTTAACCCTCTGAAGCCGCTCTCCTCCTCTGCTGGATGGAGGTAAAGCCATCACAGTCAGCTTGTGATGGGCATTAAAATGAGACGATACACGGAAAGCATGTGCCGGGAACCTGGTAGACGCTCATTATTTATTGGACCTTTGCAAACACTATAGAGATGAGAATTATTATTCACATTTCCTGACCTTTGAGGGAGGCATCTCTACAACTAGCAGACTTTGGGCTGAATGTGGCCCGGAGAAGCGTGTCATTGAACTTGTACCATGTTTTAAAAAGTCTGTTTTTACAGAAAAGTCTGGGGTTCTGCTTTATTTGAAAATTTGGGCCATCTGGCAGCGTTGCCCTCTCCTCCCTCCCAGCATTCCCTTTTCGTCACATGGCACCAGTCCGTGGGAGCTGAGAAGTGGCTGCTTCCCCTGGGTGGGAAGCCTCCCTTCCCTGCTTCTTTCCCTTGCCTTCTCCCTGAGGGCACATAACATGTTCGTAACCCCCGGTCTAGACGTGAGGGTGATGTGATTCAGTGAATGAATGTGCATATTTTCCATGTGTGGCATTGGAAATACTGGAGACTACAAATGGGCCTTGAGATGTGTTTGGGTCTAGCAAAGAAAGGCAGTCCCTTGCCTACCCCTGACTGAAGAAGGGGCCCGTCCTTCCAGGGAGGTTCTCTCTTTGATGGAGAATGCTTCTTTGGCAGCAGCTCTTCATGGGAAGGGGGTGGGAAGCACCAAATTGGGCAGGAAGATCAGCCCCTACAGTGAGCCAATTTCAGAAACACCCTGAGTCCCCTTCAAGCATAACACAGGCAAACAGGGTCATGTTAGAGATTATGTGTGGGGGCAAAGTCTGTAGAATCAATAGGCTAGCATATGGCTGACCACAGAAAAACCAGAGGGATAGGCAGGATTTGGTTTTTATTTAAGTAAGATAATTAAAAATTATAGTCCAGTAATAATCTTTTGTATTTCCCTAGTTTTCTTTTCTCTTCAAAGCTTTATTCCTTATCTGGTCTTCATCACAACCTGTTAAAATTGTCACAGTAAATTGACAGA
>JAQZBX010050870.1:0-19525 GCA_029593785.1 Cabassous unicinctus | reverse complement strand
TGCTCTAAGTGACTGATTTGCTTCCATGGAGGCACAGATGAACAATCTGAAACACCTACTTATGTGTCGTGGAATGTCTTAAATGAGTGGATAGCAGATGGTGGGAGCCAGGTGTGTACTGTGGGAGTGGATGCTTACACATAAGCAAGGGGAAGAGGCTGGAATGAGCCTGTGGCCAGCTCTAGCTGACCAGTTGAAGGAAATTCTTGCTACAGAATGATCTATGCATGACAAATCTGATTCTCCTCTCCTCACCTCCCAAGACCAGTGTTTACAAACAGAAGTTGAAGTAAATTGGGTACAAGGAGAGGTGAGGAGGAGAAAGTGAAAATGCAAGCACAAGCATAGTCATAGGCAGCAGCTCCCCTGGTCTCTCTGGAGATGCTTCTCCACTGAATTTTCATTTAGGCCTTCACTGGGCACCTTCACATAAAGACCAAAGAGGCCAAGGGCTCAGCCTCAGTCACAGCTTGCCAGGCCTCCACAAAATTGCACCTTGCAAATGACACAAAATAGGGGTGCCATAGAGTGTGCTGTCAGATAGCAGAGGAGGGGATGCTTGTGGGTGATGCTGAGCCCTCAGGGGTCCTTCCTCAGTCCCAGTGGAAGCACATTCCCACTGGACTAGCCAAATGAAGTCAAACTGTGAGCACGGTCATCATGGCCCCACACTAAGAAAAGATACAAACATTAAATTGAACTCTGTGCCTCAGAGTCTCTTTTTGTGGTGAAGCAGATAAGTAGCAAAAGACTATGAGTAAATTGGAGCTTTTCTATACAGTGTGGCCTGTGAAATGAATGTGTTATCTGGGCCTTTGTTGGACTCAGAGTCTCAGGCCCCAGCCCAGGCCACCCAGAGACCAGTGTTGCACCTGAGTGGGGCAGCTCTGGTCCGGAACTGAGTGCTGACCATGAGGCCAGTGAGGTGGGTCCATCGGGGCTGGTGGACACCCTCTGCAAGCCTAAACTATGCCTTCATTTTCCATCTACATGCCCTGGGTCCCAAGATGGAAAGGATGAGACTGTGATGACATTAGTCAAATTGATCTTTGTGCCCAGAATCCCAAGACCTGTGGTGATGGCTTGATACTGTCCCTTTCACAAAAAGGACACTAGATTAGGAGAAATCAATATACTAGCAACTATGGCAACTAACCCCAGGCCCTGCAAACTGAGCACTCAGGAAGGAACTGCAAACACAGGTCATTCTTATGAGCTTATGTACATGATGGCTGAATTGCAGGAGGGAGGGAGCCTGGGTTCTGAGCACTTCTTACCAGTATGCAAACAAGTACTGAGGCTGAGACCAACTTCATCATTTAGCAATCTCATGGCTGCCTTCTTTGGAGGTAATAAGCAATGCTTCTCTCCATCCAGTCTGTTTCTCTAGAGAAATGGAAGCTAAGGACATACCAGATAAGCACTGGGAATCAGTTCTGTTGTCAAACATGATTAGAAGTAGACCGCACACTCTTTAACTGGGACATACAGCGTGGAACTGCCAACATTTCCATGAACCTGGCAGCTTCATTTTCACTCACAACAAAACCGCATCCACTTGTAAATTAAAACCAGCAGCCAGATGGAGCTGCAGCCTCAGGTCACCTGAAGGACAAAGGGAAATAACTTCAGACATGGATATGAGCCTGTTCCAGGCATTGACCACACAAGGAAAAACCTCAGGGCAGAGTGTGATCACTGGGCCCCAGGTGCTTCCCAAACAAGGATTTGAAGCTTTGACTTACAAATAAGATAAAGAATGAAGCCAAAAGTAACTTTTTAGGACATGAAGGGAAGGAGAGCCACCCAAAGATCTGGGTCTACAGTGAACTGGAAAAGTTCAACCAGCACATACATGATATACAGAAAAGAAATGGCGTTCCAAAAGAAAAATAAATTTAAAAAGTTAAACACTGAAAGGCATCACACAAAGATAAGTCTTACCTAAAAATGCAGCCTAAGTTTGTGTGGGAAACCCCATGGCATATTTGATCTCAGGGACGCAAGGAGGCAGGGCTCATGAGTGATTATGTAAATTCACCTGCACCTTCCCTCTTCTGAGCCCCTCTTCTCCTCATCAGCCCTTTCTCACCCAGCTCCTGAAAACTCATTAAATGGATAAAGGGATGCAAATGTCAAGAAATGTGAACTGGGCACACCCTGCTCAGAAGCCAACAGCAACATGGCAGCATGCAGGGATTCAGCTGCCCAATATATTCCCACCAGAGCTGCCAATGTCCAAGGACCTGCCTGACCAAGGTGACCCCTTTTGTCTGTGCAGGTCCCACACCTATGTACACACACCCAGGGCTCACTCACTGTGTTCACAGATGTCTCGAGGTCCTGTGCTCAGTGGACCTCACACAGATGTGCCCTGAAGTTGTGTCCTCAGTGTAGACCCCAGACAGACATGTCCTAAGATCATGCTGTCAGTATAGACCCCACACAGAGGCATCCTGAGGTCATATCCTCAGTGTAGACCCCACAGAGGCACCCTGAGGTCATGCCCTCAGTCTAGACCCTACACAAAGAAGCCACAAGGTCATGGCCTCAGTGTAGGTCCAACACAGTGATGTCCTGAGGTCATGCCCTCAGTTTAGATACTTCACAGGGATTTCCTGAGGTCATGTCCTCAGTGTAGACCCCACACAGAAGTGACCCCAGGTCCTATCCTCAGTGTAGCCCTCACACAGAGAATCCCTGATGTCTTAACCTCAGTGTAAAGCCCACACAGGGATTTCTTGAGGAACCATGCCCCAGAATCCATGTGCCCTCCTGTGATCATTCTTGCAGTGATCTTCTCACAAGTGCTGTCGGGGGGGGGGTGTCTTCCTATGCCCTACCCAAGATTCATGCCTCAATAGAGCCCAGCAGACACCTGTCCTCCCTGGAGCCCTCCAGGTGCCAGCCAGCATGGGGAGGCTCTCTTTCTATCTTGTGGGACATCCTGGAGCCCTCCTTCTCACCTGGCTTTCATGGGAGCTGAGATAGCCTCTCTCCTGCTGCATCCCCTCCTTCACTCACACCTGGCATTGAGCTTGGGGTGCTCCCCAGACTCTGCTTCACTCTCTGCACAATTTCTTGCCAGTTGGTTTCACTCACTCCAAGGTCTCTCAGGATCCTCCATATGCTGAATATCCCAAACTACACCAATCTGTGTCTTGCATGGGTCAGCTCTACAGGGAGGACATGGCCTCAGGGAATCTCTGTCTGGGGCATGGTGCCTCTTGAGGCAGATGGAATGATCCAGAGGGAAGGGAGTAACAAGAGGCAGAAGGTAAGTGGTCACAGATGATAGCCAGGGAAGGCTGTGAGCTGGGGCTTGGGAAGGCCATGGAGGAGGGGAAGTTGTCAGGGGTACTGGGGTAAGGGAGAGGGAGTCTATTCCACCACTACCCTTGCCATTCTTGGAGCCCAGAGGCTGCCAGGGGAGAACATTTGCCATGGGGGGCCTGATGGCTGAAGTTCAGAAGCTGGGAAGGAAGGTTGGAGGGAAGAGGGCAGAAGAAAAGGAGGAGGCAGGAGGGGTGGGGAGGAAAAGGCCACTGCCTGCTTTTCTGTAGTCCATGGGAGGTTGCTCCAATTCTGTGTCAACCACAGGCCACATCATGCTCCAAGATGTGAGCCAGGAAGACATTATTGGTAGGTACAGATCCCTCTCCTGGGGCCACCATAACAGGGATCACAGACTGGGCAGCTCAAATGTGGAATATCTGTTTTCTCACAGCTCTGGGGGCCAGAGGTCAAGCTCAGCCATGGAGGCTCTTGGGCAGTGCATGCTCTTTGCCTCCCTGGCTTCTGGTGCTGGCAGGGTCCTTGGACCCTTGGCTTCTGGCACTGGCCAGGTACTTGGCCACTTGGCTTGTGGTGATGACAAGGTCCTTGGCCCCTTGGCTTGTGGTGGTGCCTGGGTCCTTGGCTCCTTGGCTTCTGGCACTGGCCAGGTCCTTGGCCACTTGGCTTGTGGTGATGGCAAGGTCCTTGGCTCCTTGGCTTGTGGTGGTGCCTGGGTCCTTGACCTTTTGGATTGTGGTGGTGGCAGGGTCCTTGGCCCCTTGGCTTCTGGCACTGGCCAGGTCCTTGGCCACTTGGCTTGTGGTGATGGCATGGTTCTTGGCCCCTTGGCTTGTGGCTACATGGCCAAGGTGGGTTGAAGCCCAGCTCCCTGAATTATGCACCCCCTTACAGCTCCCTAGGGGAGGCCTCTGGACAGTCCAGGGAGTGACATAGGGATATCACTGACACCCCTGAAATTTTTACTATTTTGTGCATTTAGCTGTTTTTCATTTGACTTTCAAAATGAGATTCAGACTCCAACAAGAGGAAATGTCCACTGCTGTAGCTCTTACTTTTGGATTGAAGGAGGCACAGATAATTTAAAGCTGAGTGAATTTGCTCTCCTTCTGCTGTACAGCATGTTGTCTGGTCTTCCTGGCACATGTCGTGACCTGGCTGGATTCCAGAAACACCATTGTGACCCTGAGGAGATGTTGTCCCACCTGCCCATCTTGCTTTTCCTAGCTGCCTCTCTCTGCTTCAATTTAATCACTTATTTATATTCTTTCATGTTGCAAGATTTCTGGAGTACATGTTAAAGTACATTTTAGAATAAAACAATCTGAATTCTCTCAGTAAGGAGATCATCATTAATCTTCATAGTTTTATGAGAATCCATAGGGGCAAAAATGCAATTTTTAAAAAAGTCTAAAGAAGTTACCTCTGGTTTTATTTAGAGTGCAATCAGTAAAACTTATTTGAAAAATGCATGATTATCAACATTCCCTTCAATTTCCATTGGGACCTCTTTTTTAATATAATTAATTTCCAATATATAATTATTTTATTCCCCAATCTTTGTGCAATCATGATTTTAATCAAATATTTACACTTGTGACATCCCCACTTTGGCCATTATTCAGCTCACACATATATGTTGGCTGAGAATTGGGATATATAAACAGGAGAGTAATATTTATTCATAAAAATCTTTTTTCTCTTTATTATCCATAAAACAAGAAGGATCAAAAGTAACAGTAAACTTTTTCATCTCAATCTCACAAAACATGGTTTGGACAGATTGGTTCAGTGAATATGCCAAGGGCACAGAGGAGTTAGAAACCATTGCAAAAGCTTTCAGACCACACTGCCTCATTTGCAAAGACCCACTCATGAACTGTCTGTGTAGGATTTTCTTAGAGCTTCTAAGGAGCTGCCTCTAGGATAAATGAATGGCCCTGCCTGTGCTTCTGTAGTGTAATCCAAAATGAAATAGTGCTGGAGACATCTCAGTCACCTTTGAGAATAAGATCACCCCACCCATCAGCACAAGGTGGGGTCTGCAAACAGGTTAGGTCAATGCATCCGGACCCCTCACCTGAGAACCTTGCAGACCCAGCAGCCTCATGCAGCACAGACATGGATTTATATTTTAGCTGTAAACTCAAGCATCTTTGCTGAAAAAAAGCCCTACAAGTATGAAGCTCTGAGTGATCTGAAGGCTCTGAATTGTCTCCCTATTTGTGCCATTGTGCATATCAAATCTAGATCATGTGTGAACAAGGTGTTTGCATCGTAATTTGATCCCTTGATGCACTGAGATAGTCACTGCAGTAGCGACGCATGACTCAGCATGTCCTGACTGCTCTGCCATGATACCCTCCTCACTGGGCCCTGCCCACTCCTGTGCCTTTTGCCATAAATGCATCAGCAACAAGTATTTTGTAGGATGGCCTTTCTTCCCTCACAGTTATTTTCCTATAGAATCTTCCTGGAAAGAAACAGAGTGGGTAGGAGTATATGAAGAAATCTGTGGCCAAGTGAAATGCTGAAATCCAAGTGCTTTACTGAAACCTGTTGTGTTGGAAAGGGTTAGCTCCATGGGCCCAAGAGGCTGGCATCCTGTGCATTCCCAGGAAAGTCCTATCTCCAGGAGGGCTGGGCCCTGACTGGCTCCTGGAGGCCACCTCTGAGCTCGTGGGCAAACCCATAAAGCCCTGCATGCTGAGGAGACATGGGGAGACAGCGATGGGGAGTCTGCACCCCGTTCCACTGAGCTTGGCCCCATGTCTGACCCCTTTGCTCACTCTACTCCATGTCTTTTTACTGTGATAAGCTGGTACCACAAGCATGAAGGCTTTCCTGGGCCCAAGAGCCCCTCATTAGTGCTACAATGCCAGGAGCTCTGGAAACTAAATGAATCTATTCTTCCAGGTGTTTCACATGCAATTCCATGTTTTATGTACTTTCACTTTTCAGTTGAAAACTGTCAAAATTAAACAAAAGTTGAAAGAATTATACAATGAATACTCATGTATCTTTCACTTAGATTCAACCATTAACATTAAACCTCTACATATACATACACATATGTAGTCACATACACATATATAATCACATATACATACACAGTCACCTATACATACATAGTCACATATACATTCACAGTCACATACACTGTCATATATACATACATAGTCACATATACATACACTGTCACATATACATACACAGTCATATATACATACACAGCACATATACATACACAGTCACATATACATACACAGTCACATATACAGTCACATATACATGTATATATACACATGAAATCACATATGCATGTAGTGTCACACGTGCAGTCTCACACACATATACATATACAGTCATATATTTATGCATAAACATATACATAGATACACACAGTCATATTCATATAGTCATATACATATAGAGTCACATATAGAGTCACATATGCATATACATATACACATAAATATATGGTCACATGTACATATACATCTACAGTCACAAATGGCTCCTTGATTCCTCTTCTCTTCCTTGGGTTATAATCCATCACCAGCATTTTTCTTCTTGATGTTCAAACAGTTCCAATGTGGGCTAGAGGGAGACCCTTTGAGTTGTGTCCAGTATTCTTCTAACTCCTCCCCCAGTCAATCTTTGAGACACCTTTTCTTTTTTAGCACAAGGTGTTGCAGGCTCACCTTGTGCTCTTCCCACTCCAGACATAAAACCATGGAGCCATGGAGCCTGGCATTTCTGTAGGGAACCCAGGTTCCATGGAGTGGTGGTAAAGTAAAGACCCAGATGCTTGAAGCACTTACTGCTGATGGGATGGGGACCCCATTGAGATGACCCTCTGCATGGACAAGCTAGGGTGTGTGTGTGAACCCCACATTTAAACACAACAGCGTCCTTCTTCACCTGCCTATATTGCATATTGAATTTTCTCTCACACAGTGAATATCCCCATTTCAAACATTGTCAAAATATTTACTCATCTGCTCTCTTCTACGTTAAAGCTAAATAAATCCAGAATTCTTACTCAAATGCTGCCCTCAAAAGCAAGCCTCCAAAATACAGTTCAAGATTCCTTTGCAGTTCTTCATGTTTTAGACATTGTGGCATTAGGTGATATGTTTGAAAGTCACATGAATGATTTTCCATATGTTTGTTTCCAAGTTGTATACAGTTAGGTTTATTTCTTTCTGTTTGTATTCAGTATTATAGTTTGCTCTTTTTTATCTTCTTTATTTTACTTTTTGAGTATGTAAAATACTTACTTTTCAAACATTTAAAATGTTTACATTCAAAACTCAAAATTACATTTTAAAAGAACTCACAGAAGTCCCCCTCCCATCCCTACCTCTTCAAACTGGCTCCCAGGCACCCTGTGCATAACAATTTCCATTCATTTCTCTTTGCCCTCATCTTATTTCTTAGACAAGAGGCAGAATGTAATTGAATTTGTTCACCCTTTGCTTCTTTCCTTCAGTAACATGCAGTCAGTCTAGAGAAATCTTCCTCATGATTTCTGTCAGCTGTATTTGCTCCATTGTCAGTTCTTTCAGCCACTGCCTTGTGTATGGACATATGGGTTGTTTACAATATTTTGTTATTAAAGCCAATGGCACAATTAGTAACACTGTGCATTTTTTCCTTCACATTTGCGGAAATAAAATATCCAGGTAATTTTTAAAAGTGAAATTTTTCGTGAAAAAGAGAATGCACACATTATTTTGCCAGATATTGCCAAATTCCCCTCCAGTGAGGTAAAAGATTTTGCACCTGTCAGCAAGGTATGGGAGGCCTTTTTTCCACAGCCCTGTCCACAGAATGTGTTGTCAGACCTTTGCAATTTGCCAATCTGACAGGTGAAAATGGAATCTCAGAGTACTGTAAATTTGCATTTTTCTTATTATGAGTAGAGGTGCACATCTTTCCATATAATTAAAGGTATTCCATATTTTTTTTCTGTGAAATCTGTTCACACGTTCTGCCCATATAACGCCAGTTTTTGTTTTGTATTGTTCTCAATTTGTAAGAACTCTTCATATATCAGAGAGTGGAAAGTTTATCTGGGAAATATATGGTAATATTTGTGAATATTTTCTCTCAATGTCATTGACTCTTGATTTTGCTTATATTTTGTTTTGATATGCAAAAGTTATTTTTATGGAGAAATATTTATTGATATTTTCTTCTATCAGCATTACATGGATGTTAGAAATTCTTTCCCTGCATGTGTAAGAATTCATGCATGCTTTCTCCAGTGTCTGTTTGCTTCCATCTTTTCACATTGAGGTCTGATCCTCCGGAGGATGTTCCTCCAGCATATGGAGTATGGGGTGGGACACAGAGCAGCCCCCCACCCCAGCGATCCCACCCCAGTGCTCACTGAGTCTATCTGGAACCATTTCCTGCAGGAGACACACACGTTTCAGCCATGTGAGATGTCACCAGACGCCCAGGTCCTGTTGGAACCTCTTGTTCCAGCAGCTGACCATCTATGCACGACATCCACACTGTCACACTCAGAGTGTCAGCAAGTGTGCAGAGATGGAGGCTCTGTGCACGATGTCCACACTATCACACTGAGAACAATGACTTTTGACTTTTTCAATTAAAAAGCATAAACTGCACTGGAGGTAAATATGCACTCTGAGAGTAAAAGTGCAGGCCACCTCCTGCCTGCAGGTACATGCACAGCACGGCCTTGGCTGGCTCTACCTTATTAATTTAGCCATTTGCTCTAAGCCCCTCTTGTTGTCTGTCCATTTTGTCACTGGGAATTGCAGGTTAGCATTTTGTGACATGAATATGGTTGGCTTTGTTCCCTTTGTACTTCCTAGAGATTTCACATGAGGAATCATAGTGCAATCATGTTTGGTACAGATATTCATGGCAGACTTTCTTGAAGTTTGATGGTCACCATTACAAAAGTCCTTTTTTCTGGGTGACTGTCCTTCTACCTGAATTTGTCCAGATCTATCTTTTTTATTACAATCTTTCCTGTTTGTCTGAGTTTGCTTGCTGAGCCTTTGCAAATCCTTTTCTCTATACCCATCTGAGCCACATCTCTGGTATACAATGTACATTGGCATTTGCTTGCAACTGGAGAATCTTTTTCTTTAATCTATTAATTTACCCCATTTTCATTCATGGATATGACAAGTATGTTTGCTCTTAGGTCTGATGGCATATTTTAGGTTATGCTTTTTTATTGCTCTTTAGTATCCTTTGACAAGTTTCATGAAATCTCTGTTCTGTGTATGGGTGTTGTCATTTTAACAATATAGAGTTTGTATTAGATTTTGGCACAAGTGAGCATCTGTCCTCTTAAGCTTTTGATTATTTGAATCATCCTTATTTTTCTGTCACACTCCCTAATTCAACTCTCTGGAGTTAGCTCTCCTGCCATTGCGTCTGCTGACTCTCACACCTGGTGAACTGTTACACTGTGTGCATTATGCAAAGCTAGATGAGTCCCTGCCCAGGGAGAAACCTTCTGCAGGAATCTTGTGTGGCCTGAGGAAGATATGTCCTTCCATGAGATTAGTGTGATCTTTTGCCAGGATCTCAGGGAGTTTCCAGTCAGAATCACCTATTTTACTTTCTTGGCATTGGGGTGCCCAGAGCCATAGAGGAGACATAGATTAAGTCTGTGGACCTGTGTTCAGAGAAGCCTATGGCTGGGAAGTCCTCAGTGACATAGTTCTTTCCACATAGAGCCCCAGCTGAGGCTGGCCAAACACCTGGGCCTCCCTCCACCCAGGTAGACTTGCCACATCTACCTTTCCCTGTGGGTGTGGCCTCTTGAGTTTCTGCTTTAGAAGGGATTGTCCACCCAGGTCCCAGGTGGTATCCCCTGCCCCTGCACAGCTCAGGTAATGGGACAGAGACCAGCAGCAATCCACAGCAGCCAGCACATCAGTGTAGCCACTTATGTGGATATCCCACTTTCCCTTCATGCTTAGGCTCAAGGTCCCATTATTTTCTTGTGAGCTTGGAAATTGGTTTTTGGAATTATTGGTTGTTTTATGCTATAGCAGCTCTTTAGACTCTATCATCTACTGTTTTGCCAGGCATAGACCAGCTCTGATTTGGTTCTTAGTATTAACAACTGGTTCCTATTTCTAAAGATTCACAAATCTCCCTTATATAGAGCTCTTCTCTTAATTAAAAAAAAAATGTTTAAGCCTTTCCTTAGAATGACTTGCTGCACCAATACTCCTGGGATATATTTTAGGTCACAATGTGGTTGGTGGGTCAAATTCTTTAAAATTCTAAGAGCAGAGGCAACATGACTGGCTAAATTGCCAAATGAATTCTCTCCACAATCCCATGGGACCCTGCTCAGGCCACACAGCAGGTGCCCTGTGACCCTTTTCTATCAAGGCTCTGTGGCCATCATGGTGGCATTTCCACATGTCAACTTGGCTGGGCCATGGTGTCCAGCTGTTTGGTCAAGGAAGTACTGGCCTGATTGTTACTGTGAGGGCATTTCATACTGGATTTGCATCTGCAACAGTTGACTACATTTATGGCTGTTTGCATCTACTATCAACAGAGGAGACTGCTCTCAGCAATGCAGGGAGTCTCTTCTTCCAATTAGGTGGAGATCTTACAAGGCATAACTGAGGCTTCAGAAACCAAAAAGATGAATTTGTGCCTCAAGCTCCCACAGCCAGCTTCCCCTGGGTAACACAGACTTGCCGGAGTTCAGAATCATCTTTATTGGAGTCTACAGCTGCTTGCAGTCTGCCCTTCAGAGTTCAGACTTGCCAGCCCCCATAGTTGCATGAACCAATTACTCACAATTTTTAAAGAAGTGTAATGTAAAACTTATATATGTATATAATCTCTTGTTGGTCCTATTTCTTGGAGAGGCCGCACTGATACAGCCACTGTGGTGGTGACAAGCTTTAACAAAGCTCATGTCCCCCCTCAAGGGCACTGCCCAGAGCCACCATCTCCACTCTACTGAGCTCGTTCTACTTCCTGAGAGGCAGGTCTGCTGGGGAGAGGAGAACAGGAGCTGCTCCTCCCCAGCTCCAGGCCCTTGGGGTGCCCCTGTTCCCCCACTTTACTCCCAGCCTTTCTATGCAGTGACCTTGGTGCAAAGCTCTTGGGCTTTGCTTTGCTTTTCTGGCAGGAAGATGGACAGACAGGTTTCTGACAATGTGACCATCCACAAACCTGATAAAGAAATGTGCCTGGTTGGGGCAAATCCTGTTGATAGGCCCATTGAACTTGCATTTCAGTTGAGCCCTGGACCCACCCCTTTGCCCAAGGGTTCTTTTAATGCCAACATCCTTGAAATCTGTTTATTAATTTTCCTTTCTAGAAACATTAATTTATCCATATCAATGCATTTGAAAATGGACTAGGGGAGGGGACATCAGTCGCGGGATTCATTTCACCTGCTTAGCCTTGGGCAAGCTGTCAGAAGCCCCATACATTAGAAGACCCATCAGAACAGGCTGCTCCAACAAATATGTAAAGACCTTCTATGGCTTTCATACACGGGAGCCTTTGTTCCTCAGAAACATGACTGCAGCACAATTCCAGGCCCTGAAATTTCTAATCAAAACTCCTATTAAAGTGTCAAACATTTAATGCTTGAAAATTTGAAAGGGTGGAAGGAAAGTTGATTACACTAGACACATGGGCTCCTGTGCTCCAGGGAGTAGGGCTCAGTTTGCAATCACTGTTCCTCCATAGGCTGACTAAGCCTCTTTGTCAACCTAAGTTGGAACCCATTAAAAAGTCACCACCATCTGCTGCCCTCTGTGACATGGACATACAGAGCCAGCCACTTTCATCCTTGTGTGGCTTTCATGTGACTTTTTAATAGCCCAAGGGAATAGCCAGAACCATGAACAGACAGGCTGAGGAAACTGAGGCAGCAAGGTCTGCTGGTCTAAGGGCTCCAGGAGGTACATCTCAGAGCCTGGGCAGAAGAAGCTGGTGCTGTGGGTTTGGGGTCCTGCCCGATCCCAGATGCTCTGCCTTTGATGACACCTGGGCTAGTGGGGTCACTGCAGCCCCATGCAGGCAGCTGCCTCTGCCCACTGACTACTCACCACAACAAAACCCAAGGGCAATGCTAAAACAGTCCAGGCACTGGGAAGGCACTTTGTTCTATTGGCTGTGCAGATTTCCCAAGATAATTGGTTGTGTCTTTGGAGTGTTTTCTGCATCACTTGACTGCTTAAGAAGCATTTCAACTGAAAGTGGTGATTTATGGAATGATTTCACTGAATAATTTAATGCAGTCTGATTTATGGAATGGTTTCATTGAATTATTTAATGCAGTCTCTCTTTAAGGAACACAGATTGTTCAATTAGCTTTCTGCTGTGCTCAGTTGAAGACCGAGCTGCTTACCTTTTGTCAGTTCAGTAACTTTGCAGGAACCCCCCAGGAAGTGCACACCCTTCACAGTTCAATTCATCTCTACCCCCAGTAACATGTTGTAAGTGTATTGCTCATTCCTGCACATTGTACCAGATGATTAAAAGGGACTTGACATTTTAGAGTAATGTGCAGTGGTGTGGGCATCACAGGAGAGAAAGTTTTCCATCAGGGCTTGTCTCCTCACTCAGAGAAGCCAGCAGCCCAGCTTCATGTCAAGGATGGTCGTTATGGAGAAACCCAAGTCTGGTTGTGTTGTCACAGGAGAGGAAACCATAGTGGAGTTGCCTCCAACCCCGAGCTCTGGGTGGCTTCTTGAAAAGTCCAAAGTATAGGTCCTCTCTGGTGTGATTAAGAGATCCTGCTGATCCATATCCTCCAGTAAACTCTGAGCAAAATACAAAAACATTGGTGGAAAGGACTCAATGGTCCAATTGTGGAGAAGAGTGGGAACTGGGAGGGCAGGGATGAGCAGCAGGAGTTTTCATTGTTATGGGTTTAGCCTGTGAACCTCATAAATTGACCCTGCACCACAGGATGACTAACAACTTAAGGGAAGATGCAAAGTCCTTCTAGCCTGACCCATGAGAGGAGAAAGTTCAGGGTAAGCCTGGCTGGAGAAGTGCAGTGGGATTCCAGAAGGAGAGCAGGTCCTCCAGGCTGCATGGAAACATGGGTACAAAGGAAGAAACAAAGAACACCAGGTAATTATACAAGAGCTTTCTTCTCTAGCAGAGGGAAGTATCTTTACAATAGACATGTGTGTTTAGAGAAAAAACTAAACATCTTACAATGTATATGGAGGTATCACATATGATAACTATAACAAAGAATGGGCAGGGATAGCTAAGGACTGTGGGACTTTGAAGCTTTTGTGGACCCCCAAAAATCCTGTTCTAAAGCTAACCCATTCCTGTGCATGTAAACCTATTGTAGGTGGGATCTTCAGATTAAATTACTTCAATTAAGGGCCTTTGATTAGATTGTATGATCCAAGGAGAGTCTTAAACTTTTTACTGGAGTCCTTTATTAATGGAGGAATAAAAACCTACAGACACAGAAAAAAGCTTCAGAGACAGAGAGGAACCCAGAAGCTGAGAGAAAAGGCCCTGGGAGCCAGAAGTTGAAAGCAATGGAACATAGAGGCTGAGAGGAGCTACTTTAGCCAGAAGCTGTAAACAGTGAGCCCTGGAAGAGAGGGGAGAGATGAGTGGATGCCACCATGTGCCTGATCACCCACTGCTGAAGCTTGGTGAGGAATGATCTCCTGATGATGCCTTGTTTTGGATACTTTCATGACCTCAGAACTGTAAGCTTTAAACCTAATAAATCCCATTGTAAAAGCCAATCCATTTCTGGTATATTACTCCCAGCAACTTTTAGCAAATAAGACAAGGATCTACATAGTGGCAAAGCAAAAGTGATACTGGCACCTACCCCAGCATGGGTGAATCTTGACAATATTATGCCAAGAGAAGCCATACTCTTTTCCTGTATGGCTCCTTTTATCGGAAGTATACGAAGGTGAAACAAATCCTTGGCAGAAACTCATCAGAAGAGGGTTTGCCTTTGAGGAAGGGAGTGAGTATTGACTGGGAAGGGATGTAAGGAAATTTTCTGTGGTGCTGTTCCTGTTGTATTGTATAGCTTTATAGAAGCTTGAGTTACATAGATGTGCACATCCACCAAAATGCAGCAAATGCACCCTTGGGATGTATGCATTTTATTGTATATAAATTTTACCTCAAAAGAATAAATTCTGTAAAGAGACCTTGAACTAGAAGAAATGCTGAAAGCAGATATTGAACTTGCATGCTAAAGTATTTAGAGGGAAGGGCATGGATGCCTGCCACTTACTCTGGATTAACTGATGGATGGACAGAGGGTTGGACAGAAGGACTGATAAACAAAACAACTACAGTAAAATGTTAGTGGTAGAATCTTACTGTGGTGCACAGGTATTCTCTGTAAAATTGTTTCACCATTGCTGTAAGTTTAAAAGTTTTTGTCAAAAAATGTTTCCATAAAACTTCAAAAATCACAGGATTTTGGGATGTGTGTTGCAAGGGACAGTGGCTCTCACCCTTTTAATTTCCCCAAATATCTTGTGCATAGTTGTACTTTCACCCAGCAGTTGAAAAATGCCTAGGGATGTAGGAAGTAAAACATGACACTTGATAAAATGTACAGGAATGCTGGAATGTCATTGTGGTATGCATGTGTGCATGCACATGCATGTGTGTTCATGCAGTGCATGAGTGTGTAATGTGCATATGTGCATATGTGTGCATGTATAGTATGCATGTCTGTACATATCTGTGTGCATGTGTGTGGTGTGTACATGTGTGCATGTGACTTGTGTGCACATGTGTGGTGTGTGTGCATGTGAGGGTGCAGTAAGCATATGTGTGGAGTGTGCATGTATATGCATGTGTGGCATGCATGCATGCATGTGGTGTGCATGCATGCACATGTGTAGTGTTCACACATGTGTGTGGTGTGTGCATGCCTGTTATATGTGTGCACAAGCATGCAGCATGCATGCATGTGTGTTGTATGAGCATGCACATGTGCAGCATGCACACATGTGTGTTGTGTGTGTGTGTTCAGTCACATTAAGATGATGGCTGTGTGACTACTGTAACTACTGGTTGTTGCTAGTGTCTCCCGAACATGTATTACATTGTAGGTCACCAGCCTCTCCTTGAAAACCCAAGTCAGTGACTCAGAGGAGGGCATGGGATTCTGTATCTCTTAGCAGATCCCAAGAGGGTCTTGTCTTCAGCCAAGTTTGGGAAAGATTGGGAATGTGAGGGGCAGATGAAACCAAAACTGTGGCTGGAGCACAGGTGGGAGAGTTCAGAGGCAGCCCTGGCCTGCCAGAAGGCAGGAGTCAGGAAGTGGAGATGGAGAATGAGAGGAGCAAGTGGGGCGAGGTCGCCTGTGTGCATGGGGGAGGTTTGTAGATGACCTGAGGGGTTCCACACACAATTCCTGGGCTTCTGGCCAGCTAACCTTGAGACACGGGATGGGAATCCCAGGAAAAGCAGATTCAACCCCAAGGCACAGAGCTGGGGCTGAATCGAAACAGCTGAGATGCCACACTGAGGAGCCCAAACCTTTGCATGAGGGCTGTCAGATTCCAAATGCAGTGAGCTGAGCCTGGGGAGGCCAAAGCCTGGGGGCCTGATATCCACACCCAATGCCAGGCATCCACGCTATGCCCAATGCCAGGTGTCCACCCACAGCAATTGATTTTTACTATTTTAATTTCATCAATAACAGATGGCACTTAAAATTACCAGTAGGTATAGCATTGGATAGCATGTAAGATTTTATCAGTTTTAAACTATTTTCTATCTGGATAATATGCCTTCTTTTTCAAGGATATCTCAAATGCAAAGGGATATAGAAGACACTTAATAGAAGACTTGAAATTTTGACAGAAAGTAAACTTGGACAGTGAGAGCATTAATGAAATGTTAGAAAATCTTGAAAAAAGGTATCAATTTTTGTGTTCACTAATGCTAAAATAATCACTTCCCCTTACTGTTCATTTTCTTAATGTGACTATTCAATCTAATTATTTTATAGAAATATTCATGTTAAATTATATATGTACTCAAATAATTTTTATTCATTTTCTTTAAAAGTGCTTTGTTTTTTCTATTCAAGTCTCCAAAATCTTTTATATAATGTAGTCACATTCTTTATTTATAAATCTCCCATGAAAAGATAATCAAGCTTAATTTTTAAAATCTTTAATATTTCTTGAACACATAATTACATTTTATTAAATATTTTCTTTTATTCAAAACTACAATTTAAAACGGCTGAATCAAGCTCCGTGGCGTCAATGTCCAAGCCGAGCAGGAGAGAAAAGCTGGATGCTTTGCTGGTGCTATGGATGCCAGAGCAGACACGGGATGCCGGCTTCTGGGGAAAGCCCCTGACTTGAGGTGAAGGAGCAGGGCTGGTAAATAAGCTGGGACCCCTGGGCAGAGGGATCCTGAGCCAACCATTAGGAAGAGGGATCCTGATCCAACCAATAGGATAAGAGAGTTTTTAACCAATAGACTCCATTACCTTAATTAACAAACAGCCAGTCACCACCTCCCATAACCAGGCAATCAGCACCTTCCAGTTCGGATACCCTATTTACATGTTAATCTAGTTTTTCAAACCCCAACCAGTGCCCTGGCTTGGAACCAGTGATTGACCAATCAGAGCATGGCAACTGGGAGCTCCACCTCCCCAGGGGCGGTGACACAGGGAACCTCTATCAAGTGAGCTCCTGGAGCGCTGAGCTTGCATTCCAGTTTGGCCTGCTTCAGAGGAACGTGGAGCTGCACGCTGAGCTGCAACTATGCCTCCTTCCCGCAGCGCCCTAACTTCCTCCGCAACATGTCGGTGGCTGGGCTCCAGCAGCTGTTCCCTGAAAGCAACTCAGGAAAGGCGCGTGGCAGGGGTGTTGTAAGGGCGGTCCGGGACGGAGCTGCGAGGGGCACGCTGGACCCTTGCCAGTGGGCTGAACCGTGGGGTCCCCGGCCTGGAGCCGAGCCCGCCTACACCATGGCGACCTCCACGCACCCCAGGCTGCGAGCCCTCTCCTCTCTCGTCTTCTCTTCCACCCTTATCCCCAGCGTGGCGCGGCTCCGCGGGCTCCCGTGGGGTCCCTGGTGTCCTGCCTGGAGGCCTCGCGCGGGGCACCCCCTCAGCAGCACGCGGGGAAGGGGAGGGTACCGCGGTGCTGGGCAGCACTAGGACTCCGAAAGGCAGCTTGGTGGCCACAGAGCGCCTCTGAGTCCCTGGGGGGATTCAGGAGCTGAGGGCAGGGAAAGCTTCACCCCGCAACCAGGGGTCCACCATTGAGCGACTGTACCCGGTGGCGCACGGAGCTGGTGGTGACCCGAGGGTCTCCCAGACTCTGGGTTCCAGAGGGTGCAGGGAACCGCCGCCGGGCCCCCGGCGCTGCCTGAGGTGAAATTCCCAGCTGCGGCCCCGGGGTTGGAGGGAAGGAGAGGGGAGCCTCGGGCAAGGAAGGGCCGCCTAAGGGGCAGCTGGCGAGCGAGGGGACTTCCATCCTGGCCCGGTAGAGGTAGACTGGAGGGAGTGGGGGATGGCAGTTAGCAAACCGCATTCCAAATAAAATAATAAAATAAAATAAAATATACTCCCCCACAGATCCTCCCGTCCCCCCAGTCCTGGCCATTGCTCCGGTGGGAAAGCCCCCGCTGTGCGTGCGGGCGGCTGGCGGCGAGGACCGGGGGGAGAAAGGGGTCGAGCTCTCCCCAGTTTGCAGCGGTTGCAGCGAGGAGGTGGGAGGCAGAGGGGCTGCAAGAGGGTGTGCCCGCCTGGAGGGGGTGGCAGCCACCCCTCTCTGCCAGTGTGAGCGCGGAGCACGGGGATTTTGTAAGGGCAGTTGCTGTGCTAAGGGCTACCAAGGCAGGATTTTGTAACTAGGCCTTCCCGCCATGGCTCTTGCTATTCTCTTGGCTTGTTCGCTAACGTTTGCTGTAGAAACGATGGGGATGTAATTCTTACAGCCCTGGCGCGCTGAGGGGTTGTGGGCGGCAGGGCCGGTCTCACTTCCTGGCGCAGGCCAGGGGTGCCTCCTTGGGAGGGAGGGAAGGAGGGCTCTCTCCACGCTCCAGCGCTTCCCTCCTGGCCTGGGCTGCTGTCCTGAGAGGCTTCAGAGCAAAACAGACTCAGGGATCTGAGATGAGGAGGGGCGGACTCTAGCAGAAAGAGTTGAAGGAGGTGGGAAGGGGGGAAAAGGCAAAAAGCTTTGGAGAGAAGAGCAGAAGAGGTTTGCTGGTGGAGAGTGAGGGAAAGAGAATGCTATAGGAGCGGGAACTACAGAACATGCTGGCTGATTTATTTGCCATCGAAACCTAAAAGCAGCCACTCTTCCGTTTGGCTCTTCCACACTTAGGTAATTTTATTCCAGTTGCCTGTCTGTTGCTTCTCTCAAATGGATGGCGATTCAGGAAGGGCTTCGAATTCGGAACTGATGACTTATCAGTGGGGCCTGTCTTGTATTGATTAAAAATCAAACGATCCTCAGTGAATTAATCCTCTGCAAGGTGTTTTGTTGTTGTTTTTGTTGTTGTTTTTAACTCTGCCGGTATGGACTGTAGGTTGATTTTAGAGCTCAAAATGTAACACACAACTGCTTTTCCTGTCATCTTGGGACTTAAAGGTAGGTGAGACCTCTGATTAGGTACTTAAGAAATGGACTTCCTTGAAGTTATACACCCCTGGTGGCCTTGGATTTTTGCTAACAGTAACCAGCTCCCCTTGTATTATAGTGAAACTATGTATCCGAAGTTGTAGATTTTAGTGATATGTTTTAAAGAACACTCTTATTTGTAGGTGGTTAATTGGTTATATTTGTGATTAGAAAATAATTTAACATCTCAACATAGATTGAAGGAGTCCAGATATCACACTCAAAAGGACTCTTTTTCACATGTCTCAAAAGCGACATAAGAAAGAGCCTCCCCCGCCTCCTTTGGAAGAAACAACATTTAGATTTGTGGTTAACATGTTACAACACCGTTTTCATTTATTTCCTTCATATTCTCCTTGAAAGGTAATAGATAACCAAGACAAAGATAGTGAAATGGTGAAAATCAATGGTAATTTTGGCAGGTCAAGTTGTTACTATGGTGTTTTAAAAAGTGTCATTAATCAGGATTTTCCAGTAGCCAAATTGTCTTGTGCAGGCAGCTGGGTGGCTCACAGCTTTGGCTCTAATAGTAATTGCAGTATGTGTACCATTTCCTTTTAGATTATTTGACTTTTTTGTTGCTT
>JAQZBX010050869.1:7039-19629 GCA_029593785.1 Cabassous unicinctus | reverse complement strand
ATATATATATATATAAAATAACATTTATGTAAGAAAATACACATATATGCATATATATTTGTATATCATTTTACAAATATTGGTATGTACTGTGAAAAATCTTGATTTTTATGAACAATAAAAAAAAAAAAACAATGAACTTTAAAATTGCATTTACCCATTCAGCCACAGGCAGAGCTGTATAACCTCAGACCTATGCAAATGATACTGGAGTGTCTATGAAATGCAGACCATGGAGATGCAAGCACTGTAGAAATTGTGCATCAAATAGCAGCTGGATTTTTAAAAGGGGGTGAAAAGGGAGACACTAAACTTTTCATTTCCAGATTCCCTTTCAAATTTAAAGATAATTCACTCAAACTCTATGAAGAGAACTAAAAGATGAGGCATGAAACTAAAAGTGTTTATGGAAAATGGTATCTGATAGAAACTGGAGGTGTGGGAAAGATGATTTTCTAACTTACAAAATCGATTCATTATACTGAACTTCCCTGAGAAAGGAAAAACAGAATCATATTAATAAGCTAAAAAATTGCAGCTCTAATTTCTGTTACTTTTCAGGAGGTAAATGAAATGATGTTAGGGCTGAAAATTAAGGAGTAGAAAAAGATATACCTGTCTTTAACCAATTTTGAGATGAATATTTTTTCTCATTTTAATAACTCTGAAATAAATATATATGGTATCTTAAAATTAGTTATTACTTACCATATTGGCATAGTTTATTAAACAGAAAATATCTTTTTTAGAGATATATAGAATAATGACACAGCAATGACTGACTCCTTAGATTGATAGAATTATTATTTAAATCAAAAGAAATACAGTGCAGCCCTAGTAATATATTGGATTAACATTTCTTTTAAAATTATCCACAAAAATTCTGGCAAAAACAAATTAGGTTTTCTGAAAGGAAAAAAAGAGCCATAATCCAGTGTAAAACATGTCTGCTCATCATAGCCACAAGGAAATTAATTCAAAGGGAAAAATGTTAAAATTAGTGGAATATATATGAAAAACTATTGCAGAATTCAGAATCATCTGACCTATATATATTTTCTACTAGTGCTTCTCAATGAAGCATGTTAGAAATGCAAATTACCTTTACCCACCCCAGGTCTACCATTTCAGATTTGCTGGAAATGGGATGCTTGAATGTACATTGTAGTGAACTCCTTAAGTGATTTCTAGGCCTGCTTAGAGAAGCACAGGGAACTGCAATTTAAATTCCAGTTCTCCAACTTCATTCCTTGCAGTCAGAAAGGAAAGTAATGGAAGGACAGAAAGGGTTGAAATTCTGACTGGGTATCTTCTAAGTGAGAAAAGAGTGGGATGAAGCATGGAAAAGAAATTGAGGATTTGAATGGGGCAGAAATGAGAACAATTAAACAGGGATTGGCTATCTTATGCCCCTGTAGTGTTGATAGTTAAACAATTTCATGAACCTAGTTTGTGTTTTGGGTTAAGAGCTCACAAGAGACTTGAATATTATTCCACAGAAAGAGATTGTGAGTAGAGAAAAAAGAGGGGAGTTTATGAAGGAAGAGTTTATTACATTTGAGCCAAAGATGGCCCTGTGTTGGTACTGTGTGTTGTTCAGTCCTTCACAGCATCTTGGGGCACTTTAGCCCACCAGAAAACCTACCCTGATGTCAAAATCAAATCCTTGCAAGTCCAGTTAGTTTTAAAATAGTCCAAATAAGTGTTTCTTATCCATTTAGTGCAGATCTGTTTTGATTGCCCTGAAAAAATGCTTCTGATATCTGTTAGCCATAGAAAATGGAAAATCCTCTTGTTATAAGTTCTAAGCCTAGGAAATCTTTGACCCAGAGAGACACCACCTTGCTTATCCTGAGACATTGCTCTGAGGGCTAAACCTCCACTCCCATGGCCATCTTCCCCTTCTGATGGTACCTTGCAGCATCTGGAAGGTCCAGTGTTGGGAAGAATTGGCCCTTCTTGGCAGCCTATTCAAGTGCCATCAAATAAATTTTGTGTGTTAGTACCAGTTAATGGTCAAATGTCTTAATCAGCTCTGAAAACCTCAAAAGTGAATGGACCACAGTCTTGAATTGAGGATTATGATTAATCTGCAATGCAGGGTTGTGCATCAGAGGTCCAATTGAGTAAAAAAATCAGAAAGCATAAAAATTCACTGTCAACTTTTTATAACAATCTTCCCAAAATACCACATACAGTTCAGTAGAAAATTAGGTAATGGAGTATATTTGGCAATGGAGACTTTGGCAGAAAACATAAAATAACTTCCGGGCAAAGGCATTAAAGTGAAGCAGATGTGATTTCAATAGCTTTCCCCCTTCTTATTATATCATGTGTAACTTTGGAGGAAATTTCATTTGTACAGTAATTTAAAAGACAATCGAATTATGTGAATTAATTTATAATGCACATATTCTTGGAACCCAAAATTTTAACACCTGGTAGTGTATTACACACTCACAAACCAAAATTGCACAAGTTGGGGATGAATATTGCCAAAACAGAGAAGTTGCATAATGGGTAACAATATAAAGTTAGAAACAAATAAGTTCATGTCCCCAAATAGAATGTCTACATTGGTAAATGAAATTTCAGTATATAGATACAAAATGAGAACAAAAGCTCACAAAAGAACAGACCCAGCCAGCCACGGATAAGAAAGAAAGTAGCCATGACCCAGTCTTATGCGTTCAGGACAGCTGTCATCTGGGGCTCTGGCAATTTGTGTGTGGAATTTCAGACCTGCCTTTCACAATGGGAAAAATGCTGCTCCATCACCTCTGTCTTGAACAAGAGACACAGAAGTGTGGGATTCAGAAGTGACCAGCAAGAGCATTTTTGTGCTCTTCTTGCTTTTAAGGCAGTTCTAAAGGTAGGCAGAAACTGGGTGGGGACATTAATGCCAGCAGAAAATTTCTTGAGAAGGCAAAACCTGATGATATTAACCTAAAAATTCAAGGATCTTGGACCAAATTATCATAGTTAAGCTGTATGGGTGACAGATTGTATTGGGTTAAAAGAAAAAGTACTTATGGACATGGAAAAGGAAAGCTAATTTTGGGGAAAATCCTACTGCTAGTGAGGGAGCAGAAAGGGAAACCTAGGTCTCCCAGCAGGGGAATGCTTGGGGGAATGCATAAAGTTTTATTAGGGATGTGGCCAGGCAGAGATAATTGCCCTATTCTTAATTTTTACTTTCACTCTTCAAGTTTGCCCCTTACTGTCAAATTGCTATTTTCATAGGTCCTCATAATATCTGTGCAATTGTATAACTGCAAGAAGCTAAGGTCTCAGGCTCCAGAAGCAGACTGCGTTAAAGAGCAACTGCATCCCTTTCTTGATGAGTGACCCTCAGCAAGTTATCTAGGCTTCATTTTATTATCTCTTTAATGGAAGCCACATTAGCTCTCATTTATGAAGGTAGTTTTTATGAAAATATTTGATAATAAAAGGTAATGTTTAGATAATAATGCTTATTTTCACTATTATTAATATTATCTTGGATGGAAACTTAACCTAAATGAGAACAATGTAAAATAGATTCTTTTTCATCAATTTCTAGAAACTTGTCCATTTCCTCTAAGTTATCATTCTTGTTGGCATATAATTTTTCCAAGTATCCTCTTATGATACTCTTTATTTTGGTGGGGTCAGTAGTGATATCCCCTTGCTCATTCCTTATTTTGTGTATTTGCATCTGTTCTCTCTTTTTCTTTGTTAGTCTGGCTAAAGGTTTGTCAATTTTATTGATATTCTCGAAGAGATGTCCCACACTGATGAAGGATGTTGGTGTGGGATGTTGTGGGAGGTGTGGGAGGTGGGGAACATGGGAAACCTTGTAATTTCTAAGTAATAATTAGGTAATCTAAGCACCTTTAAAATATATATATATATATATATATAATAACATTTATGTAAGAAAATACACATATATGCATATGTATTTATATATCATTTTACAAATATTGGTATGTACTGTGAAAAATCTTGATTTTTATGAACAATAAAAAAAATGGATTCTTTTTAGGAGCATTCTTTCTGCATGTAGATTCTTCTTTTCCTTCTCATTTCATGCTCATGGTGAAATTGCATTGTAATACATAATTTTCATTTGTGAAAATATTTCATTGAGAAAAGCAACAATGGATAAAAATATTGACATCCTTGATCAGATATTTATCTTTACTGTAATAAAATCTGATTATTCCTAACATATAACAATGTTAGTATCTTCCTGTGTTTCAGGTGCTATGATGGCAGCCACATACCCAATGATGAAGAACTGGCTGCAGCATTCTCAGATCTTCATTCTAGAGAGAGAACAAAGACAGTCAAGAGAGCATCAGGATGCAGCCACCTCCATGAATCCTGCAGTGGTAGAATTGATACCCAGAAAGAAATATTCTGAATGTGATGGCTTCCTTTAGAGACAAAATTTATTTGTTGTTTTGCTTTGTACTTTGTTTTCCTGAACTAAGGAGAAAAACACAATAGTAGAACAATGAAGGACAAATAATGAAACAAAAAAGAAAATGACAAAATAGTACTGAAGACAAAAGATTAGGAACACTAGTTAGATGAAAAGTTTGTGTGAGGAACAGGGTGACCACACAGTTGGGTGGAAGACTGGGATAAAAGTTTTAAAAGATAGAAAAGTTCTGTCTTGGTGGTTAGAAGGGTGGGGCCAATGTAGAATTCTTTGAGCTCAAAGTGACAGCTGAGTTCCAACGGAGAGGTGAGGAGCAGTTAGCCTTTCTTTAGGTGCACCAGAAAGAAGCCTTTATGGTGACAAATAGTAATAGGTCAGTCTGCAAATGAACAGTATCAACCATCCACAAGGTAAAGGGAAAAGAGAGATGATAAACAGCCCATTCTCACTACTTGAATGTACTTGTGGGAAGAATCTTTCCATCAATTATCTAATCCTCTTATATTCTGAAAGAGTAGTGGAGAGTGGTTGCCTCAGCTTATTTATAATTCAGCATATGCTGAATTTGTCTTTGGGAACTCAAAGTCATTTTGTGTATTTGTGTCTGTGTGTGTTTTTCCTCACACACAGATATTATGAATATACAATTATATACATTCATATTTAATCAATTTTATTGATACATATTAATAAATCATACAATCCATCCAAAGCATACAATGAATAGTACCTGGTATAATCACATAGTTATGTTTTTTTCACCTCAATCATTATTAGAGCAACTTAATTATTCCAATAATAATAGTAATAATAAACAACAAAAAACAAAAAATTCTACACCTTAATAATCACTTCTCAATCTCTCTATACTTGCCTGCCACACATAGCTGCTATTTCATTTACAACTCTCTAATTTATTTTGTACATTCATATTTGATTGAACAGATCTTGCTGTATGTTGGACACATTTTCATATAGATTTCTTTTCATTTTGAGTGTTTCCTATGAACAATTCAAATATATACATAGAGGGCCCACTCTGATTTTAAAGAAGAGACAATCTGGAGAGTCCAGTGAAATTTGGTTAGCATTGCTTATTGTACAGTCAGTGAATATTAAGATTCAGGTTTGAATCATTGTCGTTCCCTATAAGTAGACTAATGTGAAAAAAAGGTTTCATTTTCTCTAATTGTCTATAGAATATTCTCATTAATGATAAATCTATTTCTAGGAACATATGCTATAGTAGAATCCTTTAATTTTAGAAAGAATGATGCATCCATAACCTGCATTACCATGCTGCTTTAAAAAGAATGCAGTATATTTTAATAAAGTAAGGAGAAAACAGGTCCAAAAAGAGGATGGTTGGGTTATATATAGAGAGAGTAGTGCACCAGGGGTCTATACCACACAGAGGGTTAATGTTTCCCCATGGGGTGTCACATTAAGCAGCAAAACCCTTGTGGGTAAGTCTCTCTTCCCAACATGCCTCTCACTCTAAAGAGTGCTAATTCTATTCAAATCCCCTAGATGGGAACTGCTGACAAGGGCAGGAGATGATTTATCAGGGAATCTGAATTTACACAATCCAAAATTCAACTCTTTTTCTTAAGTAAAAACTCTGCTGACCTCCACAGGATTCTATTCAATCCTGGAAAAAGTTGTGTGTCATGAAATAAACTAAAGAGTTCAGCTGATGAAGTAATCATTTAATCCAACACAGCGAGGAAGAAAAGGTGATAACATACCTTCAAACATAATCAGGGGCTGTCTCTTAACAGTGCCTTGGTTACTGTTGCCTTGCTTAGTCATGTTTCCCTTTTAATGGCCATCCCAGTTAGCCCTGCCCTGGGCATAACCACAAATAACAGGGCCTGAACCTGCATACAATTTGGATAAGAGCTACCCATAGCTTCTCTGAATGATCACTGATATTTTTTCTCCAAATGGCCTCTGCCTCTTCTCCATAAGGTCCCTTGCTCTTTTGTAATTCATAATTTAATAACTAGTCCTGTATCTCTATATGGATTGGATAGTAAGGGGCTGCCATTCCCTCTTCTGCTTTTCATTCTGTATAGTTTGAAACTTCCAATTGCAAGTATACATATGGAAGCACTATCCCTCCTCTCTGGGTCATAATAAAGACAAAAGCCTGGGACCCACATGTGCTTTTTACCCCCTGCCTCCTCTATGGACCCTCACAGGAGCCTGAATTAAGTAACCCCATTCTCCTTAGTCTTGTCCAAAACCACACCCAACTCAGATTTCATTAATGCCATTCCAGAAGAGCTCATCATATGGTGTGTGTGTGTTTATTTAAGGGGACAAAGAAGAAAAATATCTAGAATTTACATAATCAAATATATAGGTTCTGAGTTTACATTCAGATTTGCTTTTGGAGAACTAGGGACAGAAGCTTATGTTAAGGCCAACATGTAATAAAATATTCTAAGAATAAGAAAAAATATTTATTTTTGGAGTGTATGTTTGAACAAGGAGCTGTGTCCAGCAATTTATTCTTAACAAAAAACTATGGCTCAGAGAGTTGCCTAAATAATCTTTATAAAATTGCACAAGGAGTAAGAAATGGGGAAAAAGAATAAAATACCCAGATGTGTTTGATGTTGACATTGTTGCTTTGTATCACTACAAAGTCTTCTGTCAACTATTTCTTTGTCAAATTCATTACTCCCTCATTCCCTTATTTTTGTCCTGACCATAAGTGTTTCAGTATAAAAATGTTATAAAATTATTATTGGGGCTTTCCTTACTTGACTTTAAAATTGAAGATTGGAAGCATAACATTGACTAATAAATTCAAGATAATCCTTATATAAGGGCAGAATTTTTTAGTTGTTTCATGCAATATTTTTTTTGTTTATAATACTGCATTAAGCATGGACAAACCAGCAATTCAAAAAAATGATTAGGACCTTGAAAAAAATCCAATATTCAGCTATTACAATTTCAGAGACTATGGTGTCCAGTTCCTGTTGTTCAATTTCTCTTGTTCCAGGCCCCCTTTCATCCCAATTATTTTTCTTTTCTTCTCTCCATTTCACATTCTGTTGTCACAGAATCCTTCTGAGTTATATTCCCAAATATTTCTGTCCCTGAGTCATTTCCTCTCTGATCTCTTTTTTCCACATTATATATTCTTTGTGATTTCTTGTTCAAAGAATTGTAGCTGTCATCCAATTTCTAACTCGTGGGAGCCCACATTTTCACTGTGCCTGCAATTCTTCAATTGCTTTCTACAACCCAATTTCCATAGAATCTCCAACCCTAAAGGCCTACATGGAGGATGAAAGCTCAGTCCCCTTGGGTGACTGGAATCCTAGCCAAGCTGTTCCTGCCCCCTCTCCTGTGATGGTGGAAAGGTAACCTTGACCCTGTAGGAGCTAAACTACTGCAAGACCTTGTCATTGGAGAAAACTTAATGAAAAGAGGGGAAGAAGAAAAGCTATGTGACTGCTGGATGCAGTAAGTCTGACCAGATAGGAAACATCCAAATGCAAACTGACAAAAACACTTCAACTCCTCTTTCATTATCTACAGCCATTCTCTGATAGGGATAATTGACATTTAATCAGTCTAATAAAAAGTGGTAGGCAAACACAGTCTATGCCCCCACATTCCAATCCCAAAGGAACTTCATATTGAAATTGAGACCTGACATTGTG
Organism: Cabassous unicinctus; assembly: GCA_029593785.1. Lineage (NCBI taxonomy): Eukaryota > Metazoa > Chordata > Mammalia > Cingulata > Chlamyphoridae > Cabassous > Cabassous unicinctus. Next base: position 11,517 of record JAQZBX010050869.1, on the reverse strand, counting down.
TGAAGGAAAAAATGTCCTGACACACCAAATTAATGTCAACATATAGTTTGTGGTTTTGGTTTCTAATATACAGGGAACAAAAGTGTTTGAAAGTCCAAAGTGTGGTGTTATTGTATGTTTTTATATGTTGTTTAGCCCAGCTGGAGCTGAAACTATAGGGATGAATACATCTTACTCCTGGGACAGCTGCAGGAATTACTGAGTCTCAGATGCTGCAGGCCCTGAGATGGGCAGAGGCTGGCAGTGTATAACCTCACTGGGCCAAGTGACAGTACCCATTAGCCTTCACTTTTACTGAATCTTGAAGTACAATTTAAGGAGATTATGCTCTGCACAGGCTGTAGCAGAGAAGAAATCTGTAGCTGCCTAAATTAGTCTGACCAGAAGATGATGCCCTGGAACCCCATGGTTGACAACTCAGAGGACACAAAGGACTAGAGTTCTTCCTCTTGCCCCTATTAACTGGGGTTCTGCCCCACCCATTGGTTAATGTAAACTTCAGACCAATCAAGGAACATTTGGTGGTGTCTGCCCCTGCCAAGCCTTCTCATCTGGAGGGTTGCACTCAATTTCAAGGCAACCAGAAACTGTCCCATCTGCTCCTTTTCACTCCAGTAAATTCTACACCTTGTCAAATGCCCCTCAAATTCTGCCTCCAGCTCTAAAGTGCATCCCTACTCCTCTTCCAGCTCCAGTCCCACCCATATACTCCATAACCCCAGATCAATTCCCACACATGGGGAATATGGAAAAAAGTTTAATTATGTCCTGTTTCAGCTAAAGAAGAACCATAACAATCTTAGATTTTTTTAAAAATTCTTAACATATTATTGATTGCATGAAGTGGTTTGCTAATTTGAAATTTTTTAAGTCATTCAGGAGAGGACAAAATAAGAAATACTCTCCACTGCACAGACTGCAAAGTGCCTAGGTGTGCAGGGCACAGTCCCAGTGGAACAGCCCACAGGGGCACTCTGTAGGCCCTCACAATGGAGTCTCAGACTCCTTCCCAGGTAACATTCATAATGTGCTGGGTTGGCCTGGGCTCCTGGGAGTGCTCTGGACTTGTGCCCACCCACCTCCACCAGTGCAGGCCTCTCCTGGTGTTTTGGGCCCTGTTGGGCCATGCTGTCTGTAGCTTACACCTCTTCTTGAGGTGACCATAGCTCCTACATGGTGACAGGCATCATCCCTGGACAGGCAGGTGTCAACAGCATTTTTCACATCTCTGGACTTTAGGAACATTCCTTGCATGAGAAAAGCCCATGGCTGCTACCAGCATACATGACAGTTCATGTTTGAGTAAAACTCTGGCCTTTCACTGCAGGCATGGCAGAATGCTTTGAAATTATCCATTGCCCAAGCCCAGGCCAGTTCTTCTCTCAGACATGTTGGCATATGGGGAACTGGACTTGCCCATCTCCAAGAACCTGTTCTAAGGTAGATGGTCAGAGACCCATAGCATCACCTTCCCAACATGGCCAAATCATGTAGCAGGTCTAGGAAAAGTGGTGAATAATTCAGTCAGGTATTGATTCTGGGTTTTTATAGTGTCCTGTCTAGTCTATGAAGGTAGAGGCCAAAGTCCAAAGAACACATGAAGAATGACACTCATTTGCCTTGCAAGTTGCTTCAGAGCTTGATAGGACTAAGGTGAAAGTTGAATCATTTTGGATGGCTCTATTGAAAGTCAGAGGATTGTGATGATTGAATCAGACAGTGGCCTGGGGAAAGGAAAGAGGTCCTTCTTGGGGGGTAGGATCCAGTTACTGACAGTTTCCAGGCAATATAGACAATCTCTTCATGTGGCAGGCACTGGGTATTAAACTTTCTGTGCCTAATTCTCTGAGGCATTGCTTGGGTTTGTAGATGAGACCCAGGGAGATTAGATCATATCCCAGAGTTAGTTCAAGTTCAATCTGGAACAAGAACCCAGGGTCTCTGTAAGTATATTAGGTAGGAAAATGAGTAAAGAAATACTTAGGTTGGGGAGGGAAATGGAGAATCTCATGATTTAGTTAGAATTGTATTTTTTTCTATGTTTGTCCACCCTAGATTACCTGAATCAAAGAGAAAACAAAATTGTTATGGTTTCATATCTAAATGTCAAATAGGTTGAGTTTGTACCATTTTTTCAATAGTGTTTCTTACAGGATGTTTACCCAGTTTTATACAATTATTTGCATCCTATTATCAGTTATTGCCCTTTATTTACCTTCTCTTTTTCCTTTTCAATTTCTCCAATTAATAATTGTTTTATTCTTAAAGTGTACTTTTATGTCAACCAGTCTTGTAGGATATATTTGTGTCAATCAGTCTTGTGTGCATATATTTTTAAGTTATGTAAAAATGTGGGATCTGAGGTGCTCAGGCTACTGCCCCAGTGACAGTCCACCCTATGGCTGTCATAATGGGCCTGGGATGGCAGATGTATCCATCACACACTTCCAACCATATAGCCTCCTTGTCTTGAACCTCCCCAGCTTCCAGTTTCCTGGCAGGTGAGCAGGGACAGCAACACTGAGACCAACTGGCCAGAAGAAGGCAGAGGAGGTGATGCTACTATTCATCCAGGTGCCACTGGATGGAGCTGGGTTAAGCTGGAGGAAGCCACAATGACCAGCCACCATAACCTAGCTACAATTCTAACTATTGGAATACTTCTGTCCAAACTAGGGATCCTTAACTGAGTACATATCCTATAAGACCCGAGTTGCAAGGACAGACTTTGAATTCTTATACAAATAGAGTTTAAGGTCTATCATAACCCCCGGGCACTGTGGAAAATACTGTCTCATGTTCTGGGGCATACTATGCACCTGGGTACCCTCAGACCAATTACCCCACAGAAGTCCCAAGCACTTGCCATTCACCTGGCAAAAGTCCAACTCCAGTCCCTCATTGGATGTATCCTTAACAGGACCACCATCCTGGAGCACTCACTTTTAGGGGTAGGTTCCAGGATATCCTGCTTCACAGATCCCTGGGATGTACCTTCCCCATTATCCTTATGGAGATTGTAATCATAGTGTTCTGCAATCAAGACTGACTCTACAAACAATAAAAATTTAAAAAAATAAAACTAAAAGACTGACTCTACAACCACTGGAGGACACATGGGCTTCTCCTAGTGCTTATGTAATGGAAACCCGGTACCTGGGCCTTCAGCTGCAGCCTCAGCACCACCTGGGAATCTCTACATGATGGAAGGTACTTCATAATCACCCAGCAGTGGTGGTCCTCAGCTGCCACCTTCACCATCACCCTAGCAGCTCAAAGATTCCTCATACCCATATAGTCAGTGAAATCAAGGCATGAACCAGGACAATTTTCCTTGCAATGCCCATAAGTATGAATCCTTGGGGACAATGAAAAATGATAATTCTGATCTGTTGGATTCCCAAGTCCAATATATGGTAATGTTACTAATGAAAATTCTTTCAATCAAGATCAAAGTAATATTTCTGAAGTGTTTATCTTCAGATGAAAGTACTCCACCAAGTATTTAAAAAATTGGACATGTGCTGGAGAAGGTCCAGTATCTTGAGCAAGAAGTAGAAGAGTTTTTAGGAAAAAATACAGATAAATCATACTTGCTTCTGGAATAAATGCTATCCAAGGAACTTTTGGACCTGGATTTAGTTGAAACTGGGGGCCAAGACTGTGTCTGGCAGGCCAGGAGAGAGGGTGTTTCTAAGATCCTGGCCATATTGGAAAAGCTAGGGTGGGGAAGGATTATGAAAGGATTTAGAACCAAGTGGAAACCTGTTACTAACTTGACCATAGAACTGTTGATTTCAGTTTATTACCCTCCTATTGAAATGGCTGTTGATGACAAGAATCAATACATTCCAACTTTCCTTTGATTTAAAATCTGAAGACTAACAAAGTACTTCAAAGAACATTTCAATTTTGAATTGTTTGCAGTTTTTAGACCAGTGAATGTAATAGGAAACTGGAGTTAACAATATTGCCAAAAAGATTCACACTTTCTGAAGAAATTTATGGATAGGTACAAGCTGCTTCTTATGTGCAGAAGGGCAATCCACTTTCTGCGATGGCTTATCAGAATCCTACCAGATGATGCCAGATATCAACCAAGAAAAGAGGCACTGGTTTTTTTAAAAAGAGCTGGATTACTTGTCAAATTTTGCATATTGTGACTGCGTTCAATATATAATTCATGTGTAAATTACACTTGGACTTTAATCTTCTTGGAACTCTTCTTTCATTATTTGCAGTTCATAAATATTGTATTCTTCTCTGCTTATTAGTACATGTTGTGGGAATATGTTTAATATAATTATTCAAGAGACCATATTGACAGCCAGACAGTATGGCAACTCTAAATGAATTTATATCTTGTCACCACTTGAATATATTGTGATGTGTGGTGATTTACTGATGTGTAAATTTTTTGTCTCCCTTTTTGGGTAGCTCATCTTTAGGTTAAAGATTTTACCACTTCTGCTTTTCAT
>JAQZBX010050868.1:0-19531 GCA_029593785.1 Cabassous unicinctus | reverse complement strand
ATCAATTGTAACAAATCAACCATAAACATGTAAAATTTTATTAATAGGGGAAAGGGGAAAAGGGGAGAGTTTGGGTATATGGGAGTCTCCTATATTCTGTACCTGACTTTTGTGTAACTAAATCTTCTTTGAAGGCAACATGAAAAATATAAGATATTCCCCCACTACACTGTAGTGTAGTACACCCACTACAGTGTAATATGCCCAGTAAAGTGTAGTATACCCACTACACTGTGGGGGAATAAACAGAAGAAAATGTAACTGTACATACAAGATAACAGATTTTACGTGATGAAAAGCATAATGTCAAAAAATTTTTTTCATTATTTTTTATTATTCCAAATCTTTTTAAAAAAAATTTGTATTTTGTTTCTTATTTTTAAAACTATCATTATTATTTCATTTTCTTATTAGTTGTATTTGGTCATTTTGTTGGCTTCATTTTTGAAGAAGTTTTGGATCACAGAAGGGTTACAACTATGACAAGAGAGGATCATTGATGTAGGGTGTTAGTGATGAGGGATACATGGGGTGAGGTTCACCTGGGGCATACCCATAAGACATATAAGTGTGTTCAAATGTTGATGGGGTATTGTCACTGTGGATGGAGAGCCACACAATAACCAAAAAAAATATCGAATTCCTATCCTGGAGAGTTCTGCCACATTCTCTAATGGAACAGCAAGAATCTCCCAAGTACAGGGGCAGTGGCTAGTGAAGGAGGATGGTCCATTGATGGGCCCTTGATATTGGTGACTGTACTTATGAACCTTTACTTTTGAAATTGAAACATAACCTAGTATTGTAGGGTGCCTGGGAGTTGCCTTCTGAAAGCCTCATTTTTGATTGTGTGTGGCCTCTTTCTAAGCCAAACTCAGCATATAAATGCATTACCTTTCCCCAGCAATGGACATGAACCTGGGGATGAGCCTCCCTGGCACTGAGGGATTACTGCCAAGCACCAGCTAGCAATTCAACTAGAAAAAGACCTTTTTCTTTTCCCCCAAAAGGGGGAAAATGTGAAGACAGATGAGTTTATATGACTAGGAGACTTCAAGGTGAGTTGGGTGGTCATTCCAGAGGTTATGCTTATGCACATCTCAGCAGGATCTCATTAATTACCAAAGTAAGTACTACTACAAATAGCAGGTCTCCTGAGGGCTCTGGAGACATCCAGGCATTATAGCCAGGGCAGACAGCTCAGGAGTTTGGCACACTGCTAGTGGGTCCTACTTTGGCATTTATGCTCCCCAGTGTGACAGAGTTGGGCTCAGTTGTGGTTTCCCTACATATGGCTCTTCTGCCCCTTCTATTTGAACCTATAGTTAGAAGTAGAGTTGATAAGTATATGTCCAAGACACTTAAATCTTTGGACTGTCCATGTGCCAGCTGGGCCTTGAATCTCAAAAAAGGTGTAACATCTACTCTCCAGTTCATTGGCCTTACCCAAGACAACTAACAAGGAGAAGATGACTGACAATGACCATCCCAAGGAACAGAGAGAATCTGCAACTGCAAGCAAGATAGTCCCATACATCTGTCCATGGGATCTAACCCTCCTGTCCATTAGAAGTAGAGTTGGCATCACCATCCCAGAATCCTCCTGATTGGGGAATGAATGATGGACTTGAGTAGACTTTCTCGCATTCAACTATAGACTTATTGTGATTCTAGCAACGGAAGTACTTATTGATGTGGAGGCAGTCGCCACTGGAGGTTCTGAGAGGAAAAGGGAAAAACAGGTGTAATATGGGGGCATTTTTAGGACATGGGAAGTATCCTGAATGAAATTGCAATAACAGATACAGGCCATTATATACCTTGCCAAAACTTATACAATTATGTGGGAGAGAGTAAACTACAATGTGAACTATTATCCACAATACTCCAAAATATGTTCATCAATTGTAACAAATGTACCACACTAATGTAGGATGTTAATGTGGGTAAATGTGGTTGGTATGGGGAGTTGGGCATATGGGAATCCCCTGTATTTTTTATGTAACATTTGTGTAATCTAAGTATATTTTAAAAATAATAAAAATTTGTCTTAAAAAAACAAGATCCAGAGTAAGGTTATTAGAAGATATGGTGAGGGATGAGAAGGGGTACTGATGCTTGATGTATGTAGAATTTTTAATTAGGTTGATTGTAAATGTGTAGAAATGGATAAAGTTGATGGTAACACATTATGGTGAGTATAATTTACAATGCTGATTTATAATTGTGACTGTGACTGAAAGGGGTAATCTGAGAATGTAAATGTCAATTGAAAGTAAGATAGGGGATGATCTAGAGACTGTATAAGAGAGTGAACTTAGTGGTGGATGAGGATTGTGTTAAAAGTGCAAATACAAGAATGTTCTTTGAACTAGAACAAATATACATCATTATTGCAAGGTGTTATGAAAGAGGTGATACATGGTAAAAATAAAATTAATATAAATTATGTATTATAGTTAGTAGTGATATTGTAATATTCTTTCATCAGTGTCAAAGAAGGTACTATATCAATATTAAGGATCAATAGTATGGTGTATGGGACTTTTTTCTGTTGTAGTAAGGAAAACGTTCTAAAACTTATGGAGGTAATGACAACATAATTCTGTAATGAAACAAAGAGTCACTGAGTGTGCAATTTTGATGGAGTGTATGAGACATGGAACTGTATAACACAGTGAGCCATGTGGTTGAAGATGTACTGTGGTTAACAGTACAGATATGAGAGTGTTCTCTCATGAACTATAACAAATGTACAATATCAATATAAGGTGTTAATAAGGTGGCTTATGGAAAAATAAACCAAATATAAGCTATAGACCATAGTTAACAATAATATTTTGATGATTTTCTTTCATACATTTTAACAAATATTCCACAAACATGCAGTGCTGTTGGTGAAGTGATGTATGGGAATTCTGCTTATTATGCATAATTGTTTTGTAAGCTCATGATTCCTTAATAAAAGGTAAAATATAAAAAAATTCAGTTGGTCATAAATATGATGCTTCATTTCTGAGATCTCAATTCCATGCCATTGTTCTATATATCTGCTCTTGTGCCATTACCATGCTATTTTGATTACTGTAAATTTTAATACATTTTCAGATTGGGAAGCATGAGCCTTCCATAATCATTCTTATTTTTCAAACGGTTTAACTATTCAGGGACCCTTACCATTCCATATAAATGACTTTTCCATTTATGCAAAGGCAGTTTTTGGAATTTTAATTGAGATTGCATTGAATCTATAAACTACTTTGGGAAATATTGGCATCAGAATATTTACTCTTCCAACCCATGAAAACAGAATGTCCTTCCATTTATTTATATCTTTAAAAAAAAAATTAGCAATTAGTTGTAGTTTTTTGTGTGGAAATCCTTTATGTCCTTGGCTTGATACAGTCCTTGTATCAAGGACTTGTAACTATGAACCTTACTCTTCAACAATTGAAACTCATGGTTGCCCGAGGGTTTGAGGGGAGGAGAAGGGAAAAATAGAACAGATGTGACATGGGCCATTTTTAGAACATTAGTGTTGTTCTGCATGATCTTGCAATGATGTATACAGGCCATTTTAAATTTTGCCTAAACCTATAAAAGTGTACAGTGCAAAATGTAAACCATAATGTAAACCATTGACCATGGTTAATAACAATGCTTCAATATTTGTACATCAATTGTAACAAATGTACATACTCATGCAATATGTTATTAATAAAGGAGAATGGGAGAAGGAAAGGGGTGGCATATATGTGAAGCCCCTAATATTTTCTATGTGACTTTTCTGTAACCTAAAGCTTCTTTGGAAATAAAGCAAAATGTTAAGAAACTGGAGGGACATATGGAAGAAAATGTGATTGTGCATAAAAGATAACAGAGCTTATGGTAATGAAAGACAATTTTTTTTTTTAATTTAGTTTGTTGTGTTTAATTATTAGTCTTTTATTTTCTTCTTTTGATTTGTTTTTTGAATTTGTTTTTGGAGAAGTCTATATTGCAGAAATTTCACAATTGTATTGGGAGGATCACTGGTGGGTGTGTAGTTATGGTGATGGGGAATGTGTAGGGAGGGGTACACATAGGGCATGCCTCCATGGAAAATGAATATGTTCAAGTGATTATGAAGCATTGTCTCAGTGAGTGGAGATGCACACAATAACAAATGGAATATTGAATTCCAATCCTGGGAAGTACTGCTACATTCCCTAATAGAGCAGCAAGAATACCCTGAATACATGGGCAGTGCCTAGCAAAAGAGAACAGACATTTATGCCAGGCCCTTGATATTAAAGGTTGTACTTATGAACCTTGTTCATGTGAAATTGAAACAGCTTAATATTATATATTGTCAAAGATTTACCTCCTGAAAGCCTCCTTGTTCCTCAAATGTAGCCTTTTTCCAAGTGAAACTCACCAGATAAATACACTACATTCCCCCTATTGTGGGGCATGGTGGCAAGGGATGCGCCTCACTGTCACTGAGGGATCATTATAAAGCACCAACTAATGATGCATTTGGAAAAAGACATTGGCCAAAAGGGGAAAATATTAAATACAAATGAGTTTTATGGCTAAGAGTTTTCAAAGTGAGTCAGGAGGTCACTCCAGAGGTTACATTTATGCATGTTTCAGGAGGATGTGATTGATTGTTGCACTAAACAATGCCTCAAACACAGGGATCCCAAGGGCCCTAGAGATATCTAGACTCTCTAAGCAGTGCAGACAATCTCTGGAATTTTACATCCTTTCAGAGTACCTTAGCTTGGAATATATGCTCCCCAATGTAAAAGAATTAGACTCATTTATAATTTTCCTACACATGGCTCTTCCAACCCTTTCATTTGAGCCTATAATTAACACTATACTTTTTAAAAACATATCTCAGAGATTTAAATCTTTTGTCTGTTCATATGCCAGTTGAGCCCTGATTCTCAGCAGTGTTGGAACACCTACTCTTCAGTTCATTGGACTCATTCAGGGCAACTAATAAAAGGATGATGATTGGACAATGCTCATCCAAAAAAAAAAAAAGAGAGTATCTACAACTGCAAGCAGGACAGTTCCAGCCATCTGTCCCATGGGATCTAAGGCCCCTCTCAATCAGAAACAGAGTGGGCATCACCATACCAAAATTCTCAAGATTTAGGAATGGACAAACATAAGATGAAAATGCAATTATGAACTAAAGTAAACTTATTTCTATGGCAATGGAAGAACTTGTAACATTGATATAAATGCTGTGGCCACCAGAGTTTCTGAGGGGAGGCAGAGGGAAGAACAGGTGTAATATGGGGCATTTTTGAGACAACCAATTTGTCCTGCCTGACATTGCAATGACTGATACAGGCCATTATATATTTTGTCAAAATCTATAAAATTGTGGGGCATAAAGTGTAAAGTATAATGTAAACCATGGGCCATGGTTAGTTGCAATGCTTCCGCATGCATTCAATTATAACAAATGTACCACACTTATGAAAGATGTTGTTAATGGGAAAAAGTTGGGGAGGCAGAGGGATTAAGGTATATGGTAATCCCCCTATATAAAAATATTTCTTATTTATCCCCCTTCTCCCACATATGGTTCTTTGTCTGCTCATTGTTTGCTTACCTTCTCTAGGAGGCATCTGGAACCAAACCTGGGACCTCCCACATGGGAGTTGAGTGCCCAATGACCTGAGCTACGTTCACTCCCCATGGGCTGTGGTGTCTGCTCATTGAAGCAGATTCTGTGTCTGCTTCATTGCAGCACAGGGAGCATCTAGGCTGTTGTGGTGAGTGCAGAATCTAGCTTATTGCAGAAAGGTCATCTATTTATTAGCAGTGGGTGTGGCATCTAGCTCATTGTGGCAAACTTATGGTGCCCTGTCATGTGATATGCATTCTCCTCACCTCTCCCATTGCACCTCCAACCAATTTTCCCCACTCTCTCATCTGTTCCTTGAACTGGAGAGCTGCTTTCACCATTTCAGGCATTTGCCCTTCCTGTGACTCCTGTCAGGAAAGCTCTTTGTTTAGCTCTTTGCATACTTGCCTCATTCAAATTCTTAAGAGCTAAGCCTGAAGGTCACTTCATCTCCTCACATGAAAGGAGATCTCTGTAATCACCCTATACATTATTAGCAATCATAATATTATTTTTTAAGATTTCTTATTTTTTTCTTGTGTGGTTATTTTTTTAACTTTATATTTAGAGAAGTTTATATTTTTACAGAAAAATTACAATAAAAATAGAGAATTCCCATATAACAAGCCCTGCACCCACACATGGTTACCCTTATTATTGACATCCTAGATTAGTGTGGTCCATTTTTCCAATTGATGAAACAATATTGAAGCACTGTTAGTAATCAAAGTCTATAGTTTATAATTCTCTTTTTAATTCCTTCAAATCCTTGCATGGAACAATGGCTATCTTTTCTGGCATTCAATTAGGACTGCTGACAATAATGCAAAATCAAGGAGACCACGGTTTAACATAATGCCACTTTTCCACTGTATTTAAGTGTATCACATTTCAGATTGTGAAGTGAATGAGAGCAAAGGTGACAAGATTTATTGTCTTCTTCCCTCTGAATGTATAAATACTCAACTCTCAAACAACACAGAGTATTTCCTCTCTTCTCCTAGTGGGAGAGTACTCACCTACCAACTCTGACCTGAGCAGTTGGCCACCCTGGGAGACTGGACATGATTGAATATTTTCCTCTGAACTTTAGACTATTGTGCTAAGTAATAAACTGTTCATTTACTAAAAGACTTTTTTGTGACTGAGCTTGTGTTCCCAAGATGCACCATAGAGTAACCTGCCCCACTGATTTTGGGGCTGCAAGCAGATTACCTTGCAAATTATGGAATGGAATTAGATGACTTTTTGGCAATTATATTCACCATTCTTTTATCCTTTTGTATGGTGGTGTCTTGAGCAAAAGAGAACTGATCGATCTGTGGGAAAACCTGAGGGTTTTCCCCTTGTCTACCATCCTGGGTAAAAGTAATGACCCACACCTGGGGTTGCTATGGTATGCTATCTACATCCTCTGGAGAAAGGTTATCAATAAGAGGAGCTTTGAGAATTCCTCATGAATTCCAGGGAGGTGGCTAGCTGGTTTCATCCTGAGATCAATGATTTGGGGCTTCCAATGCCTGGCATACACATCCTTGGCTCATGGCTTTTTATATCTCTTCTCATTCTTGAATCAGGATTACAGAATCAGGCCCCCAAGACTAATATTGTGGTGAGTGTGAGGCCAGTCATTATTTGGGAGACTACTAGAATTGAAGCTGGTGACCTGGAGGTGAAAACAAAATTATGAGACATTGGAGAAGATGGCAAAGTAGGGAGCTTCAGTATTCAATTTTTCTACCACAACTACAAAACAGACAGGGATCATTTGAAACACCTATTTCAAATGTCCAGAGTCTAGAAGAACACTGTACAACATCTAGGGAAGAGCAGGAGGAAGAGGTCAATAAACTATGGTAAATAATTGTGTATTATTGAGAAATGTATGTGTTTATTCATCTGTGTTTACTTTCCAGTTTTTAATTGTTTGCATTTTCAATTAAATGTATAAACTAAAGTTAAAAAAAGAAAAAAGAAAAAAAAAAAGAACTGTGTATTAATCCGCCAAAGGGGTGATGATACAAAATACAAGAAATCTGTTGGCTTTTTTGAGCGGTATTTATTTGGAGTAGAAGCTTACAGTTACCAGGTCATAAAGCATAAGTTACTTCTTACCTCACTAAAGTTGTAGCCATGGGTTGGAGCAAGATGTCTGCCAATGTCTGCCAAGAGTTCAGGCTTCCTGGGTTCCTCTCTTCCTGGAGCTTGTTTTTCTCTGGACTTAGATGCCTTGCTCTCTCCAAAAGGCCAATTGTAGACTTTCAGGTAAACAGCTATGTCTCTCTCCTCAGGGCTTGATTCTCTGCAGGCTCATCATCTTTGCTCTTCTTTGTGCTTACTTCCCAGTCTCCAGCTCACAAACTCCCTTGCATCCTCCTTCTCCATGTCTTTACTTCCCCAGGCTGTGCATCAAAGTTCCAACTCTCTTCTTTACCATGTAGTATTCTCTGTGAGTCCCCACCTACCAAGGGGGCAGGGACTCAACATCCAGGTGCAGGCTAGTTTACAAACATAATCTAATATCTATTTTTGGAATTCATAAACAATTTCAAACTGCTACACTCCACCCTCTGAATTCCAAAAAGACATTACAATACTCATAAAAACTAAATCAGTAACATTGCTGAGTACAAAATCATATCATAATCAATTTTAAGAAATACAGTATTTCTTGGGGCAAAGTCCCATCTGCTGTAGACCTCTGAAACTTACAAAACAATTTTTTCTGCTTCCAATACACTAATGGACAAAGGATAAATGCTTTCCTTATCATAAGGAGAAATTGGGAGGGAAACATGAGTCATCAGTCCTCTATAATTGAGTAAACCTGAAGGACCTACTTCATTAGATGTCAAAGTCTGAGTTATTTAAGATGATGGTTTCTTCTCCCTGGGGTCTCATGGGGACCCACCCTTTCCACAGGCTTGCCCAATGGCCATTTTCCTGGTTCCACCATCAACAAGCATCTGGGTGTTAACCAAATTCCAGACCTCACCCTCCAAGAATGTTGGGGTGATTGCCACACTTTACCCAATCTTTGGGTTAAAGTCATAGACTCCTAGTACAGTGAAGTGAAGACAACATCCTCCCTAACTTTTGGCATACAGGCTCAACCCTCTCAGAGCAATGAGCTGACCATCTGGCCTTCCCTAATCCTTGGGGGACAGAGCCATCCCTCTCAGACCTATGGTGTGCTGACCTTAACCACCCTAATCCTTGAGGAATGTGTTCCACCATCTTGGGGTGGCAAAACTCTCCTTAACATTGGGCAGGGATATCCACTCTCTTCAACTGCTGGGGCAAAATCACCCTCTCTGTAAACATGGGTGGGGTTCCTCTCTTGACCCAAGGCCATGTCTTAATTCCAGATCTCAGATTTCATGGCTTTCCTCTTAAAGCTGTTTCCTCTTCCATCTCTCCCATTGATGTCCTTTTTTTGTCCAAGCTGACAGTGGTTTTGTTCATACAGCTTTCTCAAAAAGTTTGTTCATTTAGCATGCAGGAAGTAAGCATACAAGCCATTAAACAGTAAGATTTTCCACAAATCTTTCCTAGATATCTGCATTTTCAATCCTGATTTAAAATTTCCAAGTTTAGTTAAATCCTCAAATGGGGCACTATCACCTGGGAGCTTGATTTCTAGAGGCTTGGAATTTTCAGAATCAGTTCCTGGTTTTATTGTGCCCAACAATTCAGTCCTCAGCTTATCTCTTTCATCAAGCATTTTGCTATAAGCCTCATTCTCTGAGTTTACTTTGGAAAGTTCTTCAGCTAAATGTCTAGGCTTGCCATTTTCAAATTCTGCCTTCCATAAAACATCAGGAGCTAATCTTGCTAAGTTCTCTACAACTTTAAAATACAGATTGCCTTTCCTCCAGTTTTCAACAATAATTTCATCATTTACTTCTAAGGCATCATAACAAGTCTCTTTAGAGTCTTTATAACTATCAACAGTCTTTTCAAAGCTATTTAGGCTTTTTCCATCAAGCATCTCACAATTACTCCAAAAAATAGCCCTTACCCATTTAAAAAATCATTCCAGCATTTGGTAATTGCAAAAGTGCTTTCCCACTCTAAGGTACCAAATTATGTATTAGTCAGCCAAAGGGGTGCTGATGCAAAATACCAGAAGTTGGTTGGCTTTTATAAAGGATATTTATTTGGGGTAGAAGCTTATGAGGCCATAAAGCATAATTTACTTCCTTCACCAATGTCTGTTGCCACATGTTGGAGCAAGATGTCTGCCATTGTCTGCCAAGAGCTCAGGCTTCCTGGGTTTCTTTCTTCCCAGGGATTGATTCTCTCTAGGCTCAGCTGCTCTGCTTCTCTGTGGGCTTACTTCCTGGACTCCAGCTCAAAAGCTCCCTTGCATGCTCCCTCTCCATGTGTTTACTTCCCCAGGCTCTGCATCACAACTCTAACTCTCCTCTCTCTGTGTACTCACCCACCAAAGGGTGGGGACTCATCATTCTGGTGGTGTGGCCTAATCAAAGCCCTAATCACAATTTAATCATGCCCAGATACAGACCACTTACAATCATAATCCAGTATCTATTTATATATTTTTGGAAATGAAATGCTTCTGTGACTAGAAGTGGAAAGTATTGAAAGATTTGTGAGAAAATGAAAAGCCAAATAGGCTACAGTGAGAGGCAAAAATAGTAAAAGGCTTACAAAGCTAAAATAGAAAAATGACAAAAGAAATTTCTATATTATCAGTAGTGCCTTTAAATGTAAATGGAATATACTCTTCAGTCAAATGGAAAAGATTGGCAAAATATATTAAAAAGTATGAACCAACTATTTGCTGTCTGCAAAAGACATCTTACATTCAAAATACAGATTGAGGATGAAAGGATGGAAAAAATATATCATGCAAGTTGTAACCAAAAGAGAACTGATAACATCACTGCACTGTTAGGCCCATCTACTGAACAAGTATGCCTTTCCACCTTATCATAGATTTTGCCCATATTGGCATTGGCTCACAACCCTCTACTCCCTGTCTCCTGTAAACCTATCATGAGGATTGTAGGGTGGGTTACATTGTCTATAGAATTGGGGGAGGGTTGGGAGAGGGAGCAGGCATGTGGTTGAAACTACAATGTTGGAGATGTTCTTTTGGCAAATACGGAAGTGGAGGATTACTGGTTTAAGGTTTTAGATGTGGGGGACATGTGAGACAGGTCATACCTGGGGCAGACTTCTAGGGAGTGTGTAGTATTCATCTTGTCATAGTGTGTTGTATCAGGGGTGGAGAATCACATAGTGAGAAAGAAGATGTTGGACTCCCATCCAGGGCAGTCGTGCCATGTTCTCAAATAGAGAGGTTGGAATGTCTTGGCAGCAAAGGCAGTTCTTAATAAGGGAGTACAGAGCAGTAATGTCAAGCCCCCAATGTTGTTGCAAGTCACTATGAATCTGGTTCTTCAATGAATTAACCTTGGTGGTTACCATGGGTCCCAAGGGGAGAGGAGGAAGGAATAGATGGAACACAGCACATTTTTGGTGTCATGGAATTGTCCTACATGATCTTCAAGGATGGTTACAGATCATGTCAAACTTCATCAAAATCTATAAAAGTGTATGTTCCAAAATATAAACCACAATGTAAATCATAGACATTGGTTAGTAGAAGTGTTTCAATATTTGCACTTCAATGTAACAAATGTACCATCCACATGTAAAATATTATTAATAGGGGAAAGGGGAAAAGGAAGAGGATATATGGGAATCACAAATTCTGCACTTGACTTTTCTGTAAACTAAAGCTTCTTTAAGATAAATTGAAAAAATAAGACACTGGGTGAATAAGTGGAAACAAAATGTCACTGTACATACAAGACAAGAGATCTTACAGTAATGAAAGACATAAATAACAATTTTTAATTTTATATATTTTTTTATTTTTTCATAATTTCAGACTTTTAAAATTTTGTATTTTATTCATTATTTTCAAAACCACCATTATTATATCATTTTCTTGTTAATTGTATCCAGTTATTTTGTTGGCTTCAATTTTGAAGAAATTTTGCATCACAGAAGGGTTACAACTGTGGCTGGGGACAATCATTGGCGCAGGATGTCAGAGATGGGGGATGCATAGGAGGAGGTTCACTTGGTCCATACTTATAAAGCAAATTAATGTGTTCAAGTGTTCATGGGACATTGTCACAGTAAGTGGAGATCCACACAATAACCAAAGAAATATCAAATTCCTATCCTGGGGAGCTCTGCCATATTCTCTAAAGGAACAGCAAGAATTCCCTGAGTACAGGGACAGAGACTAGTGAAAGAAGATGAACCACTAATGGGCCCTTGATTGTGATGACTGAACTTATGAACCTTTATTTTTGAAATTGAAACAACATAGTATTATAGAGTGCCTAAGTGTTACCTCCTGAGAGCCTCCTTTTTGCTCAAATGTGGCCTCTCTCTAAGCCAAAACTCAGCATATAAATGTACTACCTTCCCCTATCATGGGACATGACTCCCAGGGATAAGCCTCCCTGTCACTGAGAGATGACTACCAAGCACCAACTAACAATGCAACTAGAAAAAGACCTTGACCCAAAGGGGGAAAGGTTAAAGACAAATGAGTTTATATGGCTAAGAGACTTCAAAGTCAGTCAGAATGTCATTTCAGAGGTTACATTTATGCACATCTCAGCAGGAGCTCATAGACTGTCAAAATGAATAGTACCTCAAATAGTGGGGGTCCTGAGGGCTCTGGAGACATCCATACACTATAGTCATGGCAGACAGCTCAGGAGTTTGGTGCCCTGCCAGTGGGCCCTACTTTGCAATTTACACTTCTCAGTGTGATAGAGCTGGACTCACTTATGTTTTCTTTATACATGGCTCTGCTGTCCCCCTATTTGAACCTATAGTTAGTACCAGATTTGATAGTTATATGTCCAAGAGACTTAAATCTATGGGCTGTCCATGTTCCAGCTGGGCCCTGTATCTCAACAACATTGTGACACCTACTCTCCAGTTCATTGGACTCACCCAGGACAACTAACAAGGAGATGACTGACAATGACCATCTCAAGGAACAGAGAGAGTCAGCAACTGCAAGCAAGAAAGTCTCATCCATCTGCCCCATGGGACATAAGCCCCCTCTCAATTAGAGGTGGAGAAGGCATCACCATCCCAGAATCTCACAATTGGGGAATAGATGATAAACTAGAGTAGACTTACCTTTGTTCTACTGTAGAATTGTGATCCTAGCAATGGAAAAACTTTTATCATGGTTGAGGAAGCAGTGGCCACTGGAGGTTCTGCATGGAGGGAGAAGGAAAAATAATTTGGGGGAATTTTTGTGACTTGGGATTTATCCTGAATGATATTTCAATGACAGATACAGACAATTGTATATTATATAACAAACTTGCAAAAATGTGTGGGAAAGAGTGTAAATACAATGTAAACTATAATCATCACTTAGTGGCAATGCTTCAAGATGTGTTCATGAATTATGACAAATAAACCACACTAATGAAGGATGTTGCTGATATGGGAAAATGTGGGAGGGCAAGGGAGAAGGGAATATGGGAGTCACCTATATTTTTTGTGTAACATTTATGTAATCTAAGTTTCTTTAAAAAAATAAGTATATATATATATATATATATATCTATAAGCTGAGTCAAAAAATATATGAAGCAAATACTGAAAGATTTGAAGGGAAAAATCAAAATTTCTACATTAATAGTAGGAGATTTTAACACACCACTCTCAATAAGCAAGAGAACATCTAGTGAGAAGATCATTAAGGAAATATAAGACTTGAATGATACATGTAACCAACAAGAACTAACAGACATATATTTCTGAAGTGCACATGGATCACTCAACAGGATAGAGTATATATTGGATCACAAAACAAGTCTCAATAAATAAAAAAAATTGTAATCATACCATGTATATTCTCCAACCACAATGGAATGAAGCTGCAAATAAATAACAGAGAGAGAAAAGGGAAATTTGCAAATATGTGGAAATTAAAACACCTAAAACAACTAATGTTATACTTACACTGACTGAAGAAGAAATAGAAGATATCAACAAAACAATGGCTAATAAAGAGATTGCATCCATCATCAAAATGCTCCCAACAAATAGTTCAGGACCTCATGGTTTCATGGGAGAATTTTAACTAACATTCAAAGAAGAATTAACCTCATTTCTGTCCAAAATCTTTCAAAAAACTGAAGAGGAAGGAAAACTATCTAACTCATTCTATGAGATCAGAATCACCTTCATAGTAAATCCAGATAAAGATACCACAAGAAAGGAAAATACAGACCAAAATCTCATTAATTTAGAAGTATAATTCTTCAGCAAAATACTAGTAAACTGAATCCAGAAGCATATTGAAAGAATCATAGGAGAATTCCAGGAAGATGGCAGACTAGTAAGAGACAAAAATCTCTCTTCTTCTTCAGAAAAATAGCTATAGGAAAGGCTGAAACAGCCTTGAAAAACATCTTCTAGGGTTTAGGACAGCAGGAAAAGGCTGGAAACCACCCAGAGGGAGAGGAACAAATCACAATGACAGAAACATGAGTTGAATCCAGCAGCTGCTGCTGCTGGCACCCTTCCCCACACTAAAGACACTTTAGAATTCTTGGGCCTCTGGGCCTGCGACTACAGCCAAAGGGGGCTCCAGGGAGTTACTAGCCCAGTAAAGGGGAGAGAGAGGGAGACAGCCTAAGGTAGACTCAATTTCTGATTCACATATTTGGTCTGCTGTGCCCCATGAGCTCTTCCAGTCCAGGTGAGACCACACAGTTGTTTGTGCTGGGAGCTGGCTAAGGACTGGAGAAATTTGATCTCCCAGCCTCCCTGTCTTCTAGCCTGGACTAATTGTTGAGGACACCCCAGGGAAGGGGAGAGAGAGTGACACAGCCTAAGGATGACTCAGCTTTTGACACAAATTTGGTCTGCTGTGTCCCAAGATCCCTTCCAGGCTGGGTGGGGCTTTGCCATTGTTTCACTTGGAGCCTACAAGGAGCTAAAGGTATACAAATCTCCCAATTTCCTCCTCTGCTAACAGAGACTGATTGTTGAGGACTTAGACGAGAGTGGAAATATTTCCTAGCTAGGAAAAGGGAGGGGGCTGCAAAAGAAGGCTGGAAAACTGTCTCAGAGAAAGTTTGAATTACAAGTCTCCTAGCCTCCAGACAGGAAGCTCTATCACATTGATCTGGTCTGTGTTGCAACAAATACATTCTAACCAGGCATTGAACTGAGAGCTGCCAAAGAGTGCGATTTCCTGGCAGATCAAGAAAGTGCAGCAAGAAAATAAAAAATAAGTAATAAGAGGCTATTTCTGGCCTCTATACCTTCCTTGCCCAAGGCCCAAGGAAGCAACTCTACAACAAATTAGTAGGTCCAGTGCCCAGATTTGAGCAACCAGGAGGACAATCCTAACAATTCAGGTTGAGCCAAAATCAAAGAGCAGTGGAAACAAACAGCTTCCTGACACTAAATCCCTACAAAAGAGAAAAAAACTGAGCATCTGGGTAAACTAAATCCTAATCAGATGCCTAAATATCAGCAAAAAATTACAAGCCATATTAAGAAAATAGAAGACATGGCCCAAGAAAAGGAATACATCAAAGCCCCAGAAGAGATGCAGAATTGGAGAGAACTAATTAGCAAGATACACACAAATTTTCAAATTTAAATAATGAATTGAAAGACAACATAGTTAAAGAGATAAATGACATCAAGATGATAATGAGTGAGTGCAAAGAAGAATTTGAAACCCAGAACAGAAAAGTAACACAGCTCATGGGAATGAAAGACACAATAAGTAAGAACAAAACCACATTTGAGGCATACAACAGCAGACTTGAAATGATAGAAGAATAAGTTATACTGAAGACAGAACAGCTAAAATTGAAGAGCGAAAAGAACAGAGAGAAAAAATAATGGGAAAAAATGAGCAGGGACTCAGAGAGTTGAATAACAACACAAAACACAACAACATATGTGTCATGGGAGTTCCAGAATTAGAAGAGAAGGGAAAAGGGGCAGAAAAAGTATTTGAGGAAATAATAGTTGAAAATTTCCCAACTCTCATGGAAGAAATGAACTTAAATATCCAAGAAACACACTGAACCCCTATCAGAATAAATCCAAATAGACCTACTCCAAGACACATACTACTCAGAATGTCAAATGTCAAAGATAAAGAGAAAATTCTCAGAGCATCAAGGGAGAGGCAAACCATAACATACAAGGAATGTCCAGTAAGACTTAGCAAAGATTTCTCTTCAGAAACAATGGAGATGAGAAGACTGTGGTATGATACAATTAACATACTCTAAAAGAAAAACTGCCAGCCCAGAATTCTTTATCTGGCAAAACTGTCCTTCAAATATGAAAGCGAGTATAAACTATTCTCAAACAAACAGAAACTAAAAGAGTTTGCAAAAAAGAATCCAACTTTGCAGGAAATACTAAAGGAAGCCTTAGAACCTGAAAGAAAAAGACAGAAGAGAGATGCTTGCAGTAGAGTATAGAAGAAAGAATAGCAGAAAGGATAACCAAAACAGTAAAAATACAGACAAAAATAAGATGACATATGAAAACCAAAGAACAAAATAGAGGAATTAAATAGAGCATTTACAGTAATATCATTGAATGTGAATGGATTAAACAACCCAATCAAAAAATACAGGTTGATAGAATGGATTAAAAAAACCTCAGCCATCCATATGCTGCTAACAAGAATCTCACTTTAGACCCAGGGATACAAACCAGCGGAAAGTGAAAGGTTGGAAAAAGATACTCCACATGAATAGTAACCAGAAAAGAGAAGGGGTAACTATACTAATATCAGAGAAAAAAGACTTTAAATACAAAAACGTTATAAGAAATAGAGAAGGCCATTATATATTAATAAAGGGGACAATCCTCCAGGAAGATAAAAGAGTCATAAATATCTATGCACCTAACCAGGGTGCCCCAAAATATATGAGACAGACTCTGGCTAAACTGAAGGGAGAAATGGACATTTATACAATAATTGTTGGAGATTTCAACAGCCCACTCACATCATTAGATAGAACAACTAGAGAGAAGACCAACAAGGAAACAGAGAACTTGAAAAACATGATAAACAAGTTAGACCTAACAGACATATACAGAACACGACATCCAAACTCAGCGGGTTATACACTCTTCTCAAGTACCCATGAATATTTCTCCAGGATAGACCACATGTTAGGTCACCATGCAGCTCTCAATAAATATAAAAAAGATTGAAATTATATTAAGCGCTTTCTCAGACCATAATGGAATGAAATTGGAAATCAATAATAGACAGGAAAAAAGTAAATTCACAAATGTGTGGAGGCTGAACAAAACACTCCTAAATAATCAGTGGGTCAAAGAAGAAATTGCAAGTGAAATCAGTTAATATATTGAGACAAATGAAAATGAGATCACAACATGTCAAAACTTATGGGATACAGTGAAGGCAGTCTTGAGAGGGAAATTTATAACCCTAAATGCCTATATTAAAAAGGAAGAAAGAGCTAAACTCAAAGACTTAACTGAACAACTTGAGAAACTAGAAATAGAACAGCAAACCAATCCCAAATAAAGTAGAAGGAAAGAAATAATAAAGATTAGAGTGGAAATAAATGAAAATGAGAACAAGAAAAACAATAGAGAAAACCAACAAAACCAAAAGCTGGTTCTTTGAGAAGATCAATAAACTTGACAAACCCCTAGCTAGACTAAGAAAGAAAAAAAAGAGAGAAGATGTAAATAAATACAATCAGAAATGAAGGGGGGGGGAGTTAAAAATGACCCCACAGACATAAAAAGAATCATAAGAGGATATTATGAGAAACAATATGCCAAGAAACTAGACAACCTAGATGAATACAACAAATTCCTAGAAACACACAACCAACCTACACTGATGCTACAAGAAATACAAGAACTTAACAAGCCAATCACATTTAAGGAAATTGAATCCATCATCAAAAATCTCCCAGCAAAGAAAACTCTAGGACCAGATGGCTTCGCAGGTGAATTCTACCAAGCATTTGAAATAGAATTAACACCAATTCTGTTTAAATTCCTCCAAAAAATTGAAGAGGAGGGAAAATTACCCAACACATTTTATGAAGCCAGCATCACCCTAATACCAAAAACAGATAATGATACTACAAGAAGAGAAAATTATAGGCCAATCTCTTCTAATGAACATAGATGCAAAAATTCTCAACAAAATACTTGCAAATCGAATCCAACAGTATATCAAAAGACTTATACATCACGACCAAGTGGGATTTATTCCCGGTATGCAAGGTAGGTTCAACATAAGAAAATCAATCAATGTAACAGACCATATTAACAAATTGAAGGAAAAAAAACCCACATGATCATCTCAATTAATGTAGAAAGGGCATTCAACAAAATCCAGCATCATTTTTTGATAAAAAATATTCCAAAAGATAGGAATATAAGGAAAATTACTCAGTATGATAAAAGGCATCTATGAAAAACCCACAGCCAACATCATACTCAATGGGGAAAGGATGAAAGCTTTCCCTCTAAGATCAGGAACAAAACAAGGATGCCCATTGTCACCATTGTTATTCAATATTGTACTAGAAGTTCTAGCTAGGGCAATTAGACAAGATAAAAAAATTAAAGTCATCTAAATAGGAAAAGAGGAAATAAAACTGTCCCTGTTTGTGGATGACATGATCCTGTACTTTGAAAACCCAGAAGTATCCACAACAAAGCTACTTGAGCCAGTAAATGAGTTCAGCAAAGTGGCAGGTCACAAGATGAACACGGAAAAATCAGTAAAGTTTTTGTACACTAGTGCTGAACAATCTGAGGAGGAAATCAGGGGATAAATTCTATTTTCAATAGCAACAAAAAGACTCAAATACCTAGGAATTAATTTATTCAAAGAAGTAGAGGACCTATATGCAGAAAACTACAAAACAATGGTAAAAGAAATTAAAGAAGATCTAAACAAATGGAAAGACATTCCATGTTCATGGATTGGAAGAATAAATATTGTGAAGATGTTGATCTTACCTAAACTGATTTATAGATTCAATGCAATACCAATCAAAATCCAAACAGTCTACTTTAAAGAATTAGAGAAGGCAATTAGCAAATCCATTTGTAAGGTAAGTGCACCCAAATAGCCAAAAGCATTCTAAAAAAGAAGAGCAACATGGGAGGAATTTCACTGTCTGATCTTGAAACATATTACAAACCTACAGTGGTCAAAACTGCATGGTCCTGTCATAAAGATAGGCACATTGATCAGTGGAATAGAATTGAGAACTCAGAAATAAACCCTCACCTATACAGTCAACTGGTTTTTGACAAACCTACCAAGTCCATGTTAAGGGGACAAAACATTCTCTTCAACAAATGGTGTCGTGAGAACTGGATATCTATAACCAAAAGAATGAAAGAGGACCCCTATCTCACCCCCTATACAAGAATCAAATCAAATGGAACAAAGACCTAAATATAAAAGACAGGACTATAAAACTACTAGAAGAAAATTTAGGGAAACATCTTCAAGACCTTGTAGTAGGTGGTGGTTTCTTGGACCTTACAAACAAAGCATGTGCAACAAAAGAAAAAATAGATAAATGGGACCTCCTCAAAATTAAACACTTCTGCCCATCCCAGGACTTTACCAAAAGAGTGAAAAAGCAGCAAACTCAATGGGAAAAATATTTGGAAATCACATATCTCATAAGGGTTTAATATCCAGGATATATAAAGAGATGTTACAACTCAACAGTAAAAAGACAAATGACCCAATTTAAAAATGAGCAAAAGAGTTGAATAAACATTTGTTCAAAGAAGAAATACAAATGGCAAAAAAAAAAAAAAAAA